>WSFP011414734.1:0-23934 GCA_009831015.1 Picea engelmannii | reverse complement strand
CATATGGAACATGAGACATGTCCTCCTCTTCTTCATGTGTCTTGGGACACTGATCCACAGATAACTTTACACCAACATGAATAGGAACCTTGACCGGTTTACATTCCTACATATTAAACCCTTGCAATATTGTCTCGACATATTTTCTCTGATTTAACCAGAGTTTCCTCTTTTTCCGATCTCTTTTAATCTCCATGCCCAAAATGAAATTTGAAGCACCGAGATCCTTCATATCAAATTTAGAGGACAACTTAGTTTTCACATCCTGGATAATCTCCTTGTTGTTTCCTATCAACAACATGTTATCCACATACAAGACCAAATAAATCAAATGATCACCAATTAATTTAAAATACACACAGTGATCCTCTTTGCTTCTTGTGAAGCCAAATCCCAACATATAAGTATCAAATTTTTGGTACCACATCCTTGGTGATTGTTTTAAACCATACAGGGACTTTTTTTAGCTTGCATACTAGCTCCTTCTTTCCCTTCACAACATAACCTTCTGGTTGCTTCATATAGATTTATTTTTCCAGATCCCCATGCAGGAATGTTGTCTTCACATCCATCTGTTCTACTTCAAAATCAAATGAAAAAACAACAAATAACATAAATCTTATAGAGGTTAACTTGGCAACATGAGGAAAAATCTCACCAAAATCAATTCCCTCAACCTGGGAATAACCCTTTGCTACTAACCGAGCTTTGTATTTCTCCACTTTTCCTTCTGCATTCAACTTATTTTTAAATACCCATTTGCTTCCAATGGGTTTTCTTCTAGTGGGCAACTCCACTAGATCCCAAGCCCCATTCTTATCCAAAGATGCCATTTCTTCGTCCATGGCCCTTTTCCAGAGATTTCCATCCTCTGAATCCACTGCTTCCCTGGCAGTTCTAGGATCATCATCAGTAATAGATAATGCAAAATTTGAACATAAATCAGATGGATTATACCTTTCCAGTAGCCTTCTTTCTCGAATCGACCTCCTCAATATTGGAGTATGAGGATCTTCTTCTTCTGATTCTTGTTCTTCTGTAGAGTCTGATTCATCATCCTTTAAATCAATCTCTATTTTCTTTAGTTCTTCCTTACTTGGTAGGACTTCCTGTTTAACAACATCCTTCATTTCTCTAAATACCACATCTCGGCTATACACTACCTTCTTAGTTTATGGGTTCCAAAGCTTATAACCTTTGAGACCATATTTATATCCAATAAAGATACACTTTTCAGCCTTCTTATCTAGCTTACTTCTGTTTTCCTTTGGAACATGAACATATGCATCGCATCCAAATACCTTGAGATGTTCGAGAGAAGGTTACTTACCAATCCATACCTCTTGTGGAGTCTTGTCATCCAACGCTGATGAGGGTGATCTGTTGACTAGGTAACATGCAATACCCACTGCCTCTGCCCAAAATTCTTGCCCTAACCTGACACCACTGACCATGCATATTTCTTTTTCCATCAACATCCCGTTCATCCTTTTTGCAACTCCATTCTGCAACTCCATTATGTTAAGGTGTATATGGAGTAGTCTTCTGCCTTGCTATATCACACTTCTTATAAAATTCTTCAAATTCAGTCCTGCAGAACTCTCTGCCATTATCTGTCCTCAACACCTTAATTATTTTCTCTGTTTGATTCTCAATAAGAGCCTTAAAATCTTTAAACCTATCAAAGACTTCATATTTCTTCCCGAGGAAATATATCCAAGTTTTCCTCGAGAAGTCATATATAAATGAAACACAATACACATATTTTCCAAATGATGGGACCGACATAGGTCCAAAAACATCACTATGAACTAGCTGTAAAATTCCTTTTGCCCTCGTTGCACCAGAGGGGAATCTTACCTGATTCTGCTTCCCATATAGACAATGTTCACAGAAATCAAAATCCAGAGAGTAGTTAGACATACCTTCAACCATACATTTACCGTGTAGTAGTCGAAGACCCTTTTCTCCAATATGCCTCAGTCTTTGATGCCACAACATAACCTTTTCTGCAGAGACTGTAGGAATTATTTCTTCTTCAACTCCAATATCAGGAACAATGGAACTATTACACCCATCACTAATAGTGCTTCCTTGTAGCTTATACAAAGTTCCAAACCGAACTCCCTCCAACAACACCATTGATCCTTGAACCATCCTGCAGGTTTCCTTTTCAAATATTTTTTTTACCCCTGCATCGTCCATTTTGCTCACAAAAATCAAATTTATGGCCAAACCTGGGATGTGCAGAACACCAGGCAGTGTTTTAATCCTTCCATCTATGAGCCTTAACTTGACTCTTCCTTTTCCTATGATTCTAGTTGTCGAATCATTACCTAAGAAAACAATACCTCCATCATACCTTTCATATTCGCAGAACCACTCCCTGTGAGGAGTCATATGAAAGGATGCACTAGAGTCAACAAACCATGCCTCATGATTTGCATGTGTGCTTGAAGAGGCCAAGTACACATTCCCTCCTTCTTCCTTGGAGGTCTTTTCTTCTATAGAAGAAGATTCTTCAGATCCCTTCTTTTTCTCAACTTTGGATCTACATTGCTTCTTGTAGTGCCCTTATTTTCCACATCTCCAACATACCCTTACAAACTTTCTGGGAGATTTAGATCTACCCTTAAACTTAGATCTCCCACTTGAGAAATTAGATCTTTTTCTTTCCTGGGAATGTCCTCTTGCAAATAATGCGTCTGTGCTATGTCCTTCCATATTCTTATGTCTCATCTCCTCTGACAACAAGGATGAGACCACTTCTTCAAACATCAAGGAAGTTGTATTACTACCTATGGCCACAACCAGACTATCCCACGAGTCTTGTAAAGAACACAACAAACTGATACATTTATCTTCATCTGAAATTTTAATCTCAACATATACTAACTAACTTACCACAGTATTGAAGGCATTCAAATGCTTTGCCACCGAGTCTCCATCTCTCATCCTCAGGTTATACAACTTCTTTCTCATGAATAGTTTATTTACCATGGACTTAGACTGATACAACTTCCCCAACTTTTCCCATAAATCCTTGGCTGTAGCTTCCTCTGACACATTCAGTAATACTGAATCGGAGAGACACAGTTGGATTGTGCTCTTTGCCTTCCGATCAAACTTTTTCCAGTCATCTACAGAAGTTCCTGTAGGTGCAGTACTTGGATCTACCACGATCCACTGATCTCTGTCCACCAATATATCTTCCATCTTGAGCTTCCACAGCTCAAAACTTTTCCCATTAAACTTCTCCATCTCCATCTTCAAATTGCTTGCCATTTCTTTTCACCTGAAAAAGAAATACCACATATCTCCCACTGTAACAAGGCTTATCACAGTCCCGAGCCCAACCCTTGACCACAAAGGCATCCCCCTGAAGCTAATAAAGCTCTGATACCAAATGTAGATTTTAACCTTGTACAATATCTACTGCAAACAAATATTCAGAAAAAGTAGAGAAAATATACAATGGCAAATACAAACATTACACAGATATTTTTCCCTTGGAAACCCAAACCGGGAAAACCAACATATTCTATATTTATTCATAGTGATACATGTTTACAATACAATATACATATAGGAGCCAACGACATCCCAAACCCTAACCCAATGACCTGGATTGGTCCAAAACCCTAATTCCTTAATCAGAAATAGAAAACCATCGGCAAAAACCATGTGTCGAATAACCACCTAAAGACATTGGAGGAAACCATAAGGTGCACTAAATGTCTTTATGATCATCAAAAGAGAAGACCAACTTTCCAAAAGGCTTGGGAAGACAAGATTAAAAATAAGGTGGAACAGAGGAAGAAGGGGACCAAGCCTCCATTTCTTAGAAATACTGTGTAAGAACAACCAACTCTCAATGATCCCATAATGACTGAGACAGTGGGGTAAAGACTAGGGAAACAACCTATTCAACATTGGGATTGTGGCAAAGATAATATGTACATAGATTTCCCTCTAAGAGGTGAAAAAGCGAAGACTGCGCACAACATATAGCAAGCTGTGACAATTGAAGACATGGGTAGGAATGTACGAAGGATTTACGCATCCCTGGATAAAAAACAAGCCAAGTTTAAGTCACACGTGATTGAAATAGAAGGTAAGATTAATGACCAACCCATTGCTATTTTAATTGACTAAATATCTAGTCATAGTTATCTAGATCCTAAGATGGTGGAGATATTTCAATTTCCCAGAAAGAAGCTTGGAAAACCTTGGTTGGTGCAGCTAGCTACATGGGCAAAAAGGAAAATTAATGAGATGGTTAAAGCATGCCCAATGGAAATGAATGGACTATGCACAAAAGATGATTTGAATATCATACCTTTGGGCTCCCATGATTGCCTCATAGGCATGGATTGGTTGGACCAGCACCATGTTGTTCTAGACTGTTACAATAAGGCATTTACTTGCCTGGATGAGGAAGGAAACTTAAGAACAATTCATGGAATTCCAAGAGGTGAAACTATTAGAGATGTTTCAACATTGCAATTAAAGTAAAGCTACAAGAAAGGATGTCAAGTATTTGCAGCGCATGTGGAGGAGGCACCTAAAGATAAAGTGCCAAATGTTGAAGACTACACAATACTGATATAATTTGAATATTTTTTTAAAGAGATACCGTGGTTTCCACCAAAAAGATATTGATTTCTTTATAAATATGATGTCAAGAGAAACTCCTGCATCCAAGACTCCTTGTAGGCTGACTACACCAGAGTTGAAGGAATTACAGATGCAACTTGAATATCTTATGAAGAAGGGGTATATACACCCAAATGTGTCGCCTTGGGGTGCTCCGGTATTGTTTGTGAAGAAGAAGGATGTACATTGCTACTTTCTATCAACTTGAGGAAGTTGAACAAAGTAACAGTAAAGAACAAGTATCCTTTGCCAAGGATAGATGACCTCTTTGATTAGTTGAGGGGTGCGTAAATATTTTAAAATATCGATCTCAGATCTGGATATCACGAGGTAATAATTAAAGAGGAAGACATTAGCAAGGCCTTCTTTCGAAAGAGGTATGGAAATTACAAGTTTGAAGTGGTGCCTTGCGGGTTGACAAATGCACTAGTTGTATTCATGTGTCTAATGAATGGAGTTTTGAGAAATTACCTTGATAAGTTTATCGCTGTATTTGTGGATGACATACTTATTTACTCAAAATTTGAAGAAGAGCACGAGAAACACTTGAGGATGGTGCTAAAAGTGTTGAGAGAGAATCAGTTCTATGCCAAGATAAGCAAGTGCTCATTTTACCAACAACAAATTCATTACTTGGGTTGTATCATCTTAGGGGAAGGGATAGCAGCAGATCCAGAAAAGATAAGGGGCATTGAAGAATGGCCAACACCGAGAAATGTCATAGAGGTGAGGTCCTTAATGGGACTTGTAGGTTATTACAGAAGTTTTATTGAAGGCTTCTAAAAAATTGTGCACCCCATTACATCCTTGCAAAATAAATTTATGTGATTTGAATGTACTCCAAATTGTTTAAGGATTTTTCAGCACTTGAACAGTTTATTGACAAGTGCACCAATTTTGAGAATTGTTGATCCAGATGAAGACTTCATTGTATGTACGAATGCTTGCAAATAAGGACTTGGGGGAGTCCTTAGTCAGAATGGATGTGTGATATGTTACAAATCAAGGAAGCTAGAAGAGCATGAAAGGCTCTATGCTACCCATGAATTAGAATTGGTAGCCATAGTGCATGCCTTGAAGATGTGGTGGCACTATATCACGGGTAAAATATTTGAGTTGAGAACATACCATAGTGGTCTGAAATACCTGTTTGGACAACCAAGTTTAAATTCTAGACAAAGCAAGTGGTTAGAATTCCTTAATGAGTATGACTTTGACATAAAGCATATCAAAGGAAAAGAGAACAAGGTGGCTGACACACTCAACAAGAGGGTGCACTAAATGCATGCTACAACTATTAGCACATACAAATTGGATTTGAGTGACATAATTTTAGAAGTTTCCAAATTAGACCAACGTTATGTAGACATAAAGGTGAAATTACAACAAGGTATGCCACAACAAGAATTGCAAAGTTATGAGCCAAGAGAAGATGGAATCCTCATCTGTAGGCACATAGTTTATGTGTCGAATGTTCATGAGTTGAAAAACATGTTATTCTCAGAGATGCATAAAGTTACTTATGCAGGACATCCATGCCACCAGAAGACAATAACAATGGTAAAAAATAAATACTATTGGCCAGGAATGAAAAAGGAGGTTGTTCATTTTATCTTTAGATGCCTTGAATCTAAAAAGGTCAAAGCTTAGCACATACATCTAGTTGGTTTGCTACAACCTTTTCCCATCCATGAGTGAAAGTGGGAAGTTGTGAACATGGATTTCATTACTAATCTACATAGGACTGCTAAGCAACATGATTCTATTATGGTAGCGGTAAACAAGCTTAATAAAGTTGCCCATTTTATTCTAGTGAAGTCATTGCACAAGACAACCAACATTACTGATATATACATGTGAGAAATTGCTAGATTGCATGGTGTACCCAAGACAATTGTGTTTGACAGGGATCCCAAGTTTAGATCGAACTTTTGGATAGGGATATTCTAAGGATTTGGGACAAAACTGAACTTTAACACAACATATCACCTTGAGTCAAATGGACAAATAGAGAGGGTAAATCAGGTGACTGAAGATATGCTTAGGATATACGTGATGGATAAACCATCAAAATGGAAAGACTACCTTCACGTGGTAGAGTTTGCTTACAAGAATGGGTATCCATAATCTTTAAAGATGAGCCCATTTGAGGCACTTTATGGTAGAAAGTGAAATACACTAGTGAGTTGGGATAACCTAGAAAACACGTAGTGGTTGGGCCAGATCTGCTACAAAAAATGGAAGAACATATGGTAAAGATAAGGCATAATATAAAGGTTGTACAAGATAGACAAAACGGCTACATAGATAAATGCAGAACCCACAGGGAGTTCAAAGTGGGTGACCTCCTGTTTCTGAAAGTAAAAGCCAGACATAGTTCTCTAAAGTTGAGAAGTTGTTCTAAATTGGCAACATGCTACTGTGGACCTTTTGAAATTCTACATAGGATTGGCCCTGTAACATATATGATGGCATCTCCTGCATCCTTGTATATTAATATTGTTTTCCATGTATCATTGCTTATGGAGTATGTACCTGATGCTAAACATATTATTGATTGGAATTTCATTCAATTGGAGCTAGAAGGCGAATTTCGAGTGCAACGAGTTTGAAAATTGGATCGAAAAATCAAACAGCTTCAGAATCGAGTCATAGAGCTAGTAAAGGTCCAATGGACCTGGTACAGTTTTGAGGATGCAACTTCGGAGTGCGAGGATTCTATGCGAGCAGAGTATTGTCATCTTTTTGAACACTTTTAGAATTGTGTATGTACATGTGTATATAATACACCGAGGACAATGCATAAATAAAGGGGAGGGGAATGTAATGTCCCTAATCTCAATCCCACTTGTAATTGTACATATAGGTTGGTGACCCGTAGGCACTAATTTGTGGTTTTGCATGCACTTGAGTAGTGCATGAGGTTTTGTTGTCAAAGAAAGGGTTTACACATTCCATAGTGTTGTGCGCACTTGAGTAAGTGCATATGGATTTCACACCAAGCGAAGGGTGCACACATTCCATAGTGTTGTGTGCATCCAAGTGAGTGTGCGAGGATGATCAAGTCATTTATATATATGGATGCATATGTATTTGAGGTCAAAGATCCTGTGTGGTTATGAGGCTGGTGAGTCGGGATGCAAATAGGCCAATGCACCTATCCTTGTAAAATGTAATCACACTCAAGTTATTAATGATATCACATCTTTGTGCACAAACAAATCAGACAAAAATAGACGGGGGGATAAACTCCACTGAAAAAAGGAAAAGGGCTAGGATTTTAAGAGAGGGGCTAAGCCAAGGGGGCTTAAGTCCAAGGGAATATTTTAGTAATATTTCATAAAAGTGTAATTTTGAATATTTATTTATCCTAAGCTCTCGAGGGATGGGAACGAGTCACAAAGTGGATAAATCTAATTCCGAACGTGACAAGTGTCTAGTTTGAGGCATGCAATATGTATTGTTGGCCTTAATGTAATTCGGGGGGAAACCTCTTCATTTCTCACTTTTTTCGTCATCTTTCAGACGAACTCTCCTCTGGTGGAAAATTCATGTTTACTATAACTTACTGTCGTTGTATAACCCTATGCTTGGGAAAAATTGGTTTAGGTAGAAGAGGTGGGTTTTAAGGTCTGTGGGAATTCAGGTCCTTCATGGGACTTGTAGGTTACTACAAAAGTTTTATTGAAGGCTTCTAAAAAATTGCACACCCCATTACATCCTTGCAAAAGAAATTTGTGTGATTTGAATGAACTCCGAATTGTTTAAGGATTTTTCAACACTTGAAGAGTTTATTGACAAGTGCAGCGATTTTGAGGATTGTTGATCCAGATGAAGACTTCATTGTATGTAAGAATGCTTGCAAAGAAGGACTTGGGAGAGTCCTTAGTCAGAATGGATGTGTGATATGTTACGAATAAAGGAAGCTAAAAGAGCATGAAAGGCTCTATGTTACCCATGAATTAGAATTGGTAGCCATAGTGCATGCCTTGAAGATGTGGTGGCACTATATCATGGGTAAAATATTTGAGTTGAGAACAGATCATAGTGGTCTGAAATATATGTTTGGACAACCAAGTTTAAATTCCAGAGAAAGCAGGTGGTTAGAATTCCTTAGTGAGTATGACTTTGACATAAAGCATATAAGAGGAAAAGAGAACAAGGTGGTTGACACACTCAGCAGGAGGGTGCACAAAATGCATGCTACAACTATTAGCATGTACAAATCGGATTTGAGTGACAGAATTTTAGAAGTTTCCAAATTAGACAAGCACTATGTGGACATAAAGGCGAAATTACAACAAGGTATGCCACAACAAGAATTGCAAAGTTATGAGCTAAGAGAGGATGGAATCCTCATCTATAGGCACATAGTTTATGTGTCGAATGTTCATGAGTTGAAAAATATGTTATTCTCAGAGATGCATAAAGTTACTTATGTAGGACATCCAGGCTACCAGAAGACAATAACAACGATAAAAAAGAAATACTATTCGCCAGGAATGAAAAAGGAGGTTTTTGATTTTATCTTTAGATGCCTTGAATCTAAAAAGGTCAAAGCTTAGCACATACATCTAGTTGGTTTGCTACAACCTTTTCCCATCCATGAGTGGAAGTGGGAAGTTGTAAACATGGATTTCATTACTAAGCTACATAGGACTGCTAAGCAACATGATTCTATTATGGTAGTGGTGGACAATCTTACTAAAGCTACCCATTTTATTCCAGTGAAGTCAATGCACAAGACAACCAACATTAATGATATATACATGCGAGAAATTGCTAGGTTGCATGGTGTACCCAAGACAATTGTGTTTGAGAAGGATCCCAAGTTCAGATCAAACTTTTGGATAGGGATATTCTAAGGATTTGGGACAAAATTGAACTTTATCCCAACATATCACTTTGAGTCAAATGGACAAATAGAGAGGGTAAATCAAGTGACTGAAGATATGCTCATGATGTACGTGATGGATAAACCATAAAAATGGGAAGACTACCTTCATGTGGTAGTGTTTTCTTTCAACAATGGATATCCATCATCTTTAAAGATGATCCCATTTGAGACACTTTATGGTAGAAAGTGAAACACACTAGTGAGTTGGGATAAACCAGAAGAACACGCAGTGGTTGGGCCAGATTTAGTCCAGGAAATGGAAGAACATGTGGTAAAGATAAGGCATAATTTAAAGGTTGTACAAGATAGACAAAAAGGCTGCGTAGATAAATGCAGAACCCATAGGGAGTTCAAAGTGGGTGACCATATGTTTCGTAAAGTAAAAGCCAGACACAGTTCCCTAAAGTTGGGAAATTGTTCTAAGTTGGTAGCATGCTACTATGGACCTTTTGAAATCCTAAATAGGATTGGCCCTGTCGCATATATGATGGCATCTCTTGCATCCTTGCATATTAATATTGTTTTCCATGTATTATTTCTTAAGGAGTATGTACATGATGCTAATCATATTATTGGTTGGAATGTGATTAAGGTGGAGCTAGAAGACGATTTTCGAGTGCAACCAGTTTACAAATTGGATCAAAAAATCAAACAACTTCAGAATCGAGTCATAGAGCTAGTAAAGGTCCAATCAACCTGGTACAGTCCCGAGGATGCAACTTGGGAGTGTGAGGATGCTATGCGAGCAAAGTATCCTCATATTTTTGAACACTTTTAAAATTGTGTATGTACATGTGTATATAATGCACTGAGGTCAATGCATAAATAAAGGGGAGGGGAATGTAATGTCCCTAATTTGAATCCCACTTGTAATTGTACGTATAGGATGGTGACTTGTTGGCACTAAGTTGTGGTTTTCCATGCACTTGAGTAGTGCGCGAGATTTTGTTGTCAAAGAAAGGGTGCACACATTCCATAGTGTTGTGCGCACCTAAGTAAGTGCATATGGATTTCGCACCAAGCGAAAGGTGCACACATTCCATAGTGTTGTGTGCATCTAAGTGAGTGTGCGAGGATGACCGAGTCATTTATATATATGGATGTATATGTATTTGAGGTCGAAGATCCTGTGTGGTTACGAGGCTGGTGAGTCGGGATGCAAATAGGCCAGTGCGCCTATCCTTGTAAAATGTAATCACACTCAAGTTATTAATAATATCACATCGTTTTTCACAAACAAATCAGACAAAAATAGACAGGGGGCTAAACTCCACCGAAAAATGGAAAAGGGGCTAGGATTTTAAGAGAGGGGCTAAGCCAAGGGGGCTTAAGTCCAAGGGAATATTTTAGTAATATTTCATAGAAGTGTAATTTACGAATATTTATTTATCTTAAGCTCGCGAGGGATGGGAACGAGTCACAAAGTGGATAAAGCTAATTCTGAAGGTGACAAGCGTCCAATTTAAGGCATGCAATATATATTGTTGGCCTTAGTGTAATTCGGGGGGAACCCTTTTCATTACTCACTCTTTCCGTCATCTTTCAGACGAACTCTCCTATGGTGGAAAATTCATGTTTACTGTAACTTACTGTCATTGTATAACCCTGTGCTTGGGAAAAATTGGTTTAGGTAGAAGAGGTGGGTTTTCAGGTCTGTGGGAATTCAGATCCTTCATTGGACTTGCAGGTTATTACAAAAGTTTTATTTAAGGATTTTAAAAAATTGCGCACCCCATTATATCCTTGCAAAATAAAGTTGTGTGATTTGAATGGACTTCGAATTGTTTAAGGATTTTTGAGCACTTGAAGAGTTTATTGACAAGTGCACCAATTTTGAGAATTGTTGATCCAAATGAAGACTTCATTGTATGTACGAATGCTTGCAAAGAAGGACTTGGGGGAGTCCTTAGTTAGAATGGATTTGTGAAAGGAAGCTAAAAGAGCATGACAGGCTCTATGCGACCCATGAATTAGAATTGGGAGCCATAGTGCATGCCTTGAAGATGTGGTGGCACTATATCATGGGTAAAATATTTGAGTTGAGAACAGATCATAGTGGTATGAAATATCTGTTTAGACAACCAAGTTTAAATTCCAGACAAAGTAGGTGGTTAGAATTCCTCAGTGAGTATGACTTTGACATAAAGCATATCAGAGGAAAAGAGAACAAGGTGGTTGACGCACTCAATAGGAGGGTGCACGAAATGCATGCTACAACTATTAGCATGTACAAATCAGATTTGAGTGACAAAATTTTAGAAGATTCCAAATTAGACCAGCGCTATGTGGACATAAAGGCGAAATTACAACAAGGTATGCCACAACAAGAATTGCAAAGTTATGAGCTAAGAGAGGATGAAATCCTCATCTATAGGTGCATAGTTTATGTGTCGAATGTTCATGAGTTGAAAAATCTATTATTCTCAGAGATGCATAAAGTTACTTATGCAGGACATCCAAGCTACCATAAGACAATAACAACAGTAAAAAATAAATACTATTGGACAGGAATGAAAATGGAGGTTGTTGATTTTATCTTTAGATGCCTTGAATCTAAAAAGGTGAAAGATTAGCACAAACATCTAGTTGGTTTGCTACAACCTTCTCCCATCCATGAGTGGAAGTGGGAAGTTGTAAACATGGATTTCATTACTAAGCTACATAGGACCGCTAAGCAACATGATTATATTATGGTAGTGGTGGACAAGCTTACTAAAGATGCCTGCTTTATTCCAGTGAAGTCAATGAACAAGAAAACCAACATTACTGATATATACATGTGAGAAATTGCTAGGTTGCATTGTGTACCAAGACAATTGTGTTTGACAGGGATCCCAAGTTCAGATCGAACTTTTGGAAAGGGATATTCTAAGGATTTGGGACAAAAATGAACTTTAGGACAACATATCACCCTGAGTCAAATGGACAAATAGAGAGGGTAAATCAGGTGACTGAAGATATGTTGAGGATGTACATGATGGATAAACCATCAAAATGGGAAGACTACCTTCACATGGTAGAGTTTTCTTACAACAATGGGTATCCATCATATTTAAATATGAGCCCATTTGAGGCACTTTATGGTAGAAAGTGAAACACACTAGTGAGTTGGGATAACCCAGAAAAACACACAGTGGTTGGGCCAGATCTGGTCCAGCATATGGAAGAACATATGGTAAAGATAAGGCATTATTTAAAGGTTGTACAAGACAGACAAAAAGGCTGCATAGATAAATGCAGAACCCACAGGGAGTTCAAAGTGGGTGACCACGTGTTTCTGAAAGTAAAAGCCAGACATAGTTCCCTAAAGTTGGGAAATTATTCTAAGTTGTTAACATGCTACTGTGGACCTTTTGAAATCCTAAATAGGATTGGCCCTGTTGCATATATGTTGCCATCTCTTGCATCCTTGTATATTAATATTGTTTTTCATGTATCATTGCTTAAGGAGTATCTACCTGATGCCAATCATATTATTGATTGGAATGTGATTCAAGTGGATCTAGAAGGCGATTTTCGAGTGCAACGAGTTTTCAAATTGGATCGGACAATCAAACAACTTCATAATCTAGTCATAGAGCTAGTAAAGGTCCAATGGACCTGGTACAATCCCGTGGATGCAACTTGGGACTGCAAGGATGCTATGCGAGTAGAGTATCCTCATCTTTTTGACACTTTTAAAATTGTGTGTGTACATGTGTATATAATGCACCGAGGACAATGCATAAACAAAGGGGAGGGGAATGTAATGTCCCTAATCTGAATCCCACTTGTAATTCTACATATAGGCTGGTGACCCATTGGCACTAAGTTGTGGTTTTGCATGCACTTGAGTAGTGCGCGAAGTTTTGTTGTTAAAGAAAGGTTGCACACATTCCATAGTGTTGTGTGCACCTGAGTAAGTGCGTATGGATTTCACACCAAGCGAAGGGTGCACACATTCCATAGTGTTGTGTGCATCTAAGTGAGTGTGCAAGGATGACCGAGTCATTTATATATATATGGATGTATATATATTTTAGGTCGGAGATCCTGTGTGGTTATGAGGCTGGTGAGTGGGGATGGAAATAGGCCAGTGCGTCTATCCTTGTAAAATGTAATCACACTCAAGTTATTAATAATATCACATCGTTTCGCACAAATAGATCAGAGAAAAAGACATGGGGGGATAAAATCCACCGAAAAAGGGAAAATGGGATAGGATTTTAAGAGAGGGGATAAGCCAAGGGGGATTAAGTCCAAGGGAATATTTTAGTAATATTTCATGAAAGTGTAATTTATGAATATTTATTTATCCTAAGCTCCCGAGGGATGGGAACGAGTCACAAAGTGGATAAAGCTAATTCTAAAGGTGACAAGTGTCCAGTTTAAGGCATGTGATATATATTGTTGGCCTTAGTGTAATTCAGGGAGAACCCTTTTCATTACTCACTCTTTTAGTCATCTTTCAGACGAACTCTCCTCTGGTGAAAAATTCATGTTTACTGTAACTTATTGTTGTTGTATAACCCTTTGCTTGGGAAAAAATGGTTTAGGTAGAAGAGGTGGGTTTTCAGGTCTGTGGGAATTCTCTCCAGGTGAGATATTTTTTTTTGAAGAGATAAGTTCTTAGCTATGTGAACATTCTCTCCAGATGAGAGAATTGTTTGGAATTATTCCCTGGTGCGCTGGGCATTAGTTTCGTTGCTCAGAGACTTCCTATATAGCCTATTGTTGAAGCCCTAGAAGCGAAGTGGGGAAATCAAAGGACTTTTGAGCAGAGAAGGGGCACACTTCTTAGGGTGGGACAAGCATATGGGGAATGAGGGATTGTAGACTAGTTGCAATAGTGGGCACTTGGTACTGAGTAATTATATTGTTTATCAGACCTTAGAATGTTATTAGGAATCCTTTTTCCCTGGTGGAGTTTAAGCCCGAGCTTGGGGGTGACTTATTGATGAAAGACTATGAGTAACAAAGTCTATGGCTGGGAGGAACATCTGAGTCCTGTGTGCAGTCAATGAATTTTCATAAAAGATAAGTGTCATTTATGTGCCTGTCTCTTTTATTGTGTGCTAATTACTTATGTTAATATGGGTTTAATTCTTGTATGATGTTGCATATAAGTAGTTGTTGTTATTCTGTATATGTTGCTTGCACATGTATGTGTGGTGTTGATATTCCATAATTTTAGTCATACATGTTGAGTATGACAATTGTTATTAGTTATTGATGTTAAGTTAGCTGTATAATAATATCCATGAGTCTCTAAGGTGAGGCTAGAACGATCGTGTGCATAAGAGACTAGGTTTGTTGTATGCACAGGGAATCAATCCTCATGTATAGGAAGAACAACACTCTTATGTGATACCATAATGCTATGCACACCATGTTTAGCACATGTTCTGGGTGGATTATATGCATAATAATGCTTATGTGTTCAACATACTCGTGCACACAGTTGTATTGAATTACTTCCACTATTAGAAGTTGTGTCAGAAAAGAAAAGTTATGTGATGTGACCAACATGGGATTCTTTGCGTTATTTGCAAGTAATCATGTGCAGATCTAAGCTATAGAGTAGAATCTATGCACTAGATTTTGGAGTAGCGTTGCTCAATAGTAAATTGGGGATGTTACATATTTTAATCAGAGTGATAGAAGTTGAGATTGTGTGGCGTGGCCCAATTTGGTGGTTGGGGGTGCTACAGGAAAAGATTTGGTGAAATATACATTATAAAAATAACTGTAATTCATTTTACACACATTTAAGAATGGTGACAATGTCTCATTGGAAGGAATTTTCAAGTCAATATTAACCATGATAGCCTAAAGTACTTTTATGTCGCTCACCAAAGTTGAAACAACAAATATTAAGGGAGTCTCATAACTCTCCACAGTGGGACATTAAAGGTTTCTTAAAACATATCAAAATATCTTAAAAAAATTGGGGAAGGAATGGAGAAGGATATTAAAAAATCTGTAAGGGCATGCTAGGTATGCCAAAGAAAAAAAGGAGATACTATTAAGACTTCAAGGTTACTTAAATACTTACACACACCTAATCAAAGATGGGAATAAATGTTAATGGCATTCATTATACGACTATCAAAATCAAAGGGTAAGGATGCCTTTTTTGTGGTTGTGGGTAAAATAATTAAAATATGAACATTTTTGTGGAATTCATAGTACATATATTACAAACCATGTGGTAAAAGTTTTCATGAAATAAATTCATAGGCTTCATGGATTTCCTAAGGTAATAGCAAGTGATAGAGAACCAAAATTCCAAGCAAATTTTGGAAGTATTTGTGGAAGATAACATGGAAAACAATAGGCATGAGTTTGGCTTATCATCCATAAGCAAAGGGTCATATGGAAATAATGAACAAATGTTTGGAGGGTTATCTTCATTGTTATTCTCCAGACAA
Source organism: Picea engelmannii (assembly GCA_009831015.1). Classification (NCBI taxonomy): domain Eukaryota; kingdom Viridiplantae; phylum Streptophyta; class Pinopsida; order Pinales; family Pinaceae; genus Picea; species Picea engelmannii. The sequence goes on along the minus strand of WSFP011414734.1, from coordinate 7,971 downwards.
ATAAGTCCAATGGGTCAAGTGGCTTCCTCTAGCAAAATGGTGGTATAAATGTCATCCATCACATAACTAATGAGATGTATGCAAGATATTTATGGATATCCATGTCCTAACATCACATCTTATATGCAGGGCCATTCCAAAGTATAGGACGTAGACTCATGTATTGAGAAGACTCAAGAAACTTTCTAAATAATTAAAGAAAATCTTTGAATGGCCCAAAACAAGATGAACCGATAAGAAAATCAACATCATAGAAAAATACAGCTTGAGGTGGGGGGATTGAGTACATATGTGACTCCAACCATATAAACAATCCACTCTAAAACAAAAGAAGAATTGCAAACTAAATCCAAAATTTTATGGACCCTACAAGATCCTTCGCAAGAAGTGGCCTATGAGTTGGATTTGGTTTCTTGACACATTCATAAGGTTTTACAGGTCTCATTGTTAAAAAAGGTTGTTGGGTAGGCTATTCCAATCCATATATAACTTCTAGAATTAGATGAAGTAGGAAATTTGATTCTTTAACCAGAATAATTTAGACAACGATGTTCTCTTCCTCTTTGGAATATGACCATTATGTAGTACATCATCAAGTGGAAGAATATGTCTATAAATAAATCCATATGAGAAGATGAGCAATTCACGAAGCAACACCCTCAATTACAAATCTTCGAGAGTAAAAATTTATAAAAAGGGTATTAAGTTAGGGTCCTAAACCTCATTCATTATTATTATAATAGTTATTTTTAAGTCATTTGGGAATATAGGATACTTCATACCCTCTTTATCTCCTATTTATAAAAATCATTTGACTATTCATCTCATGTTTTGCATGTTGATATCTTGTAATTGGAGGTTTCCCCCTGAAAGAAGTTTATTATTCACTCATTCATTTTTTTTTAGGTGTGACATTAATAAATTGGTGTTTAATAATGCTCATTGGGTTATTTGGCTCAAAAGAGATATTGTGTTGGTCTAATCATATATTCAAGCAGAGGCCAATACATTAAATATGATGTGTCAGATCATTGTCCTTCTCAATCAATCTTGTCCTAAGAAATCAACAATCAAATTTTTTTTGCACGCTTTCAAGGCAACACCGAAATTTGTTTTCGTCATTTATTATTGCAATTTTAAAATCTTAGAATGGTTGCCATTAATGTCTTGTTGGAAAATTGGTTGTCATGGAAGTCAACTCTAGAAGAAGTCCATAAGCCCCTAGAAGAGACAAGTTTATTTGGAGGAGTCTCCAAAGTAGTCCCCTTATGGAATAACTCTAAGCATGTTTGTAACACACCCACGATGGGGCGAAAATAAAAATAAAAATTGTTCTCCTTATAGGAATAGATCCTTCCCCTCTATGTTTCCTAATTTGGGAAGTTCGGGACTCAGCCCGACCCTCAGATCAAGGTTCTTTCATTCTCTAAGTCAAACAAGACCTTGAGAACTTGATAGTCTCACTTATTAATCAGACACAGGCCCTTCCGGCTTCTGGTGTAGGTCTTATGATACCCATGACCTTCTCTTTCGTGCTTCAACGAAGTTTCGGAGTTGGCATTAGCCCCTTTCCTCTTGGCCCCTCCTCGGATGAGACCTTGGGCGATGACCTCACACAAACACACAATTGCAGGCGCGTCCAAAGGCAGTTTGAAACCAAACTACTTTTCAGCCCGCAATTCTCCTCGAGCCTTCACGTGTCCTTTCTCCAAAACTGGGGTTTGGATTGCGGCCCGCCCTCAACTTTTTAAAGTTTACGCACCTCCAATCGCCGCAATGCTATGGGACCGTCGATCTCCCAATATTGACGGTACATTTTGAATTGACGGTTCATATCTGCCCTTTTCAAATCCACAGATCAGATCTGCCCCTCCTAAATCAACAGATGTGATCTCCTTCGTGATTCCAGACTTTAGACTTTTCAAATCTCAAACCTTGCTTTCCTTCATACATCAGTCTTCCAGAGTTGACGATCTACGGACACCTGTCTTCCTAAATTAATGACCCTGCTTCTACTTTGCGTGGTTGAACTTTCAACTAGATCAATGATCCTATGGCCCTTTTCTCGATCAACGATCGAGATCTTCGGACTTCGGAGATCTCAAATCTCAAACTTAACCCTTTTTTTTTCCCAATGGCCTTTATCCAAAGGCTATAATCCACCGATGCGTGTCTACTTGATCTGACGATCAAGGATTACTTTGGTTCTTTACCCGGAGTCCATAGATTTGTGCCACCTGTCCTCTGGATCCGACGATCAAGGATTGCTTCAGGTCTTTACCCGAAGTTCAGAGATTCATGCCACATGTTCTCCGGATATGACGGTTTAGATCTACTTCGGACGATCTGAAAGTCGATGTTTACTTCGAGTCTTTACCTAGAATCCACAGATTCATGCCACCTGTCTTCTGGATCTGACGACCCAGATATACTTCGGCCCTTTGACGCTTCGACTCTTCGACACTTCGACGTTTCGTCTCTTCGACACTTCAACACTTCGGGCTTTAGAAGTTTCAATTCTCAATCTGAAACTCTCGAGGTGATTTCTCCGAAGTATACGATCTATCATCACGTGTCCCCCTGGATCTGAAGACTATGAATTACTTTGTGACTTTACCCAAAACTCATAGATTTACGCCATGTCTATTCTAAACTAGGATGACCCATATTCAGTTCGGGTGATCCGACTCCTGAGATTTACTTTGGACGATCTCACAATTCAGATTCACTTTGCCTGATTGGACGATTGATATTTACTTTATATTTTCGGCTCTCTGGGCTTTGTAAATCTCAAGTCTCAAACTTTACCTTCTCTCGAACAGATCTCTTCGGAGTCTACGATCTGTCGCCATGTGTCCCTCTTGACGATGGATGGTCCCAAACTACTTCGGGACTTCGAAACTTTGGTAAGTTCTCTTCTCCTACATATGCAAAGTACTAAGGTTCGTGCACCTTGCTTAGATCAGACGGTTTTCAATCCTTTGCGATGTGATCCAATGACCAATTTCGCTCCTCTTCCTGAGCTTCTGACTTAATCCGACTTAGAAGGTTTTCTAAGTGCTCAAAGGATTTGACCTTTGCTCCTCCTACGGGCCCATCTCCTAGATTTTGTCTGCACTCCTGAAAGCACTATCTCTTCGGAGCTTGACCTCCTTGAATATTTCGCCACCCACACACTCCTTGTGTTTCAGGGATAACATCAAACTCAGATCGAAGGTCAACGACAATCGACAGTTCAAAAAAATTGCGGGGCCCCAACATGCGTACTCTTTACCAGAGAGTTCGACCTCTGCAATTTGGAAGGTGCTCACTCGATTCTAGTCTAATTGGGATCGTTGATCTTCCAGCTCATCAAGATCAACGATAAGGGTGAATTCCGGGCCTAGCGCGTCTGCTATTTTCACCTTCGCGCTCCATAGTGATTCCCCACCCTCGATCTCCATTCATAGATTGACGGTTCATAGAAATTGCAGGATTCAACTTGACTATCGTTCAATTTGACATCTTAGAGCCTTGATCTCCAAGGTTCCTAGACCCAAATCACATGGATCTTCATATAACTCTTGGGCTGTAATCCCCGCTCGTAGTTGAGTTTTTGGTTAAGGGAATAGGCCCAAGTTTATAGTCTCCTAGACTATCGGTTTGAAGGGAACACCTTCACAACTCGTAGAGCTTTAAGCTCTGAATCAAGGCAAAGTAACTTGTGAGGTTATCAAAATGGTAGCTATGCCTAGAGGCTTGCTCCGACTCCGGAGCGGTGATATAAATTCCTGGGGAAAAGCACGTTCGAGTCATTAAACTGGGCCGTAGGAAAATCAAGCAGAAATAGGTTCTGAAAGGAACAAACACATACTCATAACTTAATCGTTTAATACAGAGAAGAACCCTTTATAGACATGTAAATACTCGCATGCATCCATTATTTACAATTCAAAAGATAAGGCAAGAAAACACTTATCAGAACCATAGAGTGTGATGTGACTGCTGAAAGGGGTGCTTGTTTCCACCCAACCATAGGCTCAGGCACTCCCAATGGATTTATCACTGGCCACCCCCGAGGTTAAGCCACGATGATTTGAGATTTAATATGTTACCTCCAGCTCAACAAAAGTTAGGAACGAAGGTTACTCTCCTTCTCCCAATACAAAAATAGATAAGGATGAAGGTTACTCTCCTTCTCCTGGCTCAATATCTATTTTATGTGATCAGAACTCACTGTTCCTCTTTCAGTCTTTCCTCAGACCCGAGAGTTTTCACTCTCGTCTCTGCATTTTTCCGTAGGTCTTCCTCTGCCCACCACACTTCCTTTCTTGCCTTCCTCAACAAGCTTGCGTGTGGTCCGAATTCCCAGTCCATGGTCAGGTCTGGAATCCTTATGGATGGGCGGTATGCCCCATCCCCTCATTAACTCTTGAGGAGGCCTTCCCACCTACCAGCCTGACTGCAATTCATTTTTGGGTCAGAGGGTTGTTCTGATTTGAGAAATTAATTCCAGCATGGTACTCGTTTGGTGGAGGTTAGCACAACCATTCTGGGTCTCCTCCACCACCTTTCATAACATTCGTGGTTTTCTCTTAGCACATTCCCTCTTTCAGCAATCACGCAACATGCAACCATTTTCTATTAAAATAACAAAATTTACATTCATTGACCTTTTTTACAAAGGTCCATAAAATCAAACATTCACACTTTTAGGTTTTCCATAGTTCCTTGGCCAATATAGTTATATTTACAGACTAGGGGAAACAAGGTGTTACAATTCCCTCCCCCTTAAAGGAACATCATCCTCAATGTTCTATTTGTCAACATGACATGTATGTACAGGAGTAAACAAAATCGGATATGCCTGTCTCATGGCATCCTCCATTTCCCACGTAGCCTCATCTGGGCCAAAGTGTTTCCATTGCACCTTGACCTATGCAATGGTTCGGTTCCCGAGTGAGGTTTCCTTCAGGTCTAATATGCATTGGGGTTCTAGCAAGAATTCTCCCTTCAGCTCCATCTGGATCACAGACCAGTCAATTATATGATTAGTATCATGTACATATTTCTTCAATAATGAAACATGAAAAACATTATGTGCCTTTACAGTGGGAGGAAGTGCTAGATTATAGGCTACAAGTCCCACTCTATCTAAGACTTCAAAGGGTCCACAATACCGAGGTGACAATTTGGCACAAGCTCCCATTCTTAGGGAACTCTTCCTGGGTCTAACTCTGAGATAGACATGGTCTCCGATCTTGAATTCTCTGGGAGTTGTCTTTCTGTCGGCATAACTTTTCTGTCTATTCTGAGCAATCTTCAGATTTTGTCTTATCTGAACCACTTGTTGTTCCATTTCTTTTAGCATGTCAAGTCCGATTGTAATTCTGTCCACTGGGTTACTCTAGCTGATTGGAATCTTGCACTGTTTACCATAGAGGGCTTCAAAAGGGCTCATCTTCAAGGATTCATGATAATCATTGTTGTAGGCAAACTCTACCAATGGTAGGTATTCTTCTCACCTCTTAGGCTGATGCATTACATGCATCCTTAGCATGTCTTCTACTATTTGATTCACTCTTTCTGTATGTTCATCAGTTTGAGGGTGATAGGCTGTGTTGAACACCAATTTAGTCTCAAAACCGACCATTAGGGATTTCCAAAAGTTTGAAGTAAATTTGGTATCTCTGTCATATATAATTTCCTTGGGCATGCCATGTAGTTTGAATATCTCCTTCATAAAGATGTTGGCAATATCTATTGCCTTTCAAGTTGGATTTACCGAGATGAAATGAGCAGACTTACTCAACTTTTCCACCACAACCATGATGGAATCATTTTGCTTGGTCGACCTTGGTAATCCGGTGATGAAATCCATGGAGATGGTTTCCCATTTCCATTCTCGGATCGGTTGGGGCTGTAACAATCATGTTGGATGTCAGTGTTCTGCTTTAACTTGCTAGCATTCTAGGCATTAGCTAAATAGTTAGCTATGTCTTTCTTCAATCCAGGCCAATAGAATTGTCTCCTAGTGTCCGTGATCATTTTCTGGTATCCTGAGTGACCAATATATGGTCTCTTATGTAGTTCATCCATTATGAACCTCTTTGATTCGTCACAGTTTGGAATATACAATTTGTTTTTGTAAATGAGGAACCCTTCCTCGAGCATCTAGTAGCCTTCATAATTTATCCCTGTAGGCTCTTGCCTTAGGTATGAGGTCACGGTCATGAAGAAGGCATTTGTTTCTTGTGCATTCCTGACTCTTTCCTTGACATCCGTTTCAGGGGTGCTTATCGCTGCCAGATGAATCTTTTTTATACTTCTGCTAAGGGCATCGACTACCCTATTTTCCTTTCCTTTGATGTGTTTGATTTCGAAATCAAACTCACTAAGGAGAGCTATCCACCTAGCTTACCTGGCATTGAGTTTTGGCTGATCAAACAAGTGTCTCAATCCACAATGATCTGTCATAAGCACAAATTTCCTACCCAGGAGGTAGTGCCTCCACATTTTTAAAGCATGTACTATGGAAGCCAACTCTAGGTCATGGGTCACATAATTGATCTCATGCTCATTTAATTTCCTGGACGTGTAGCAAATGACACGTCCCTCTTGCATAAGGACTCCTCTGAGTCCTTCATTGCAGGCATCTATACACACGAGGAAATCATTATCTGGGTCTGCAATGTTTAGCACGGGTGCATGGGTCAGGAGGTATTTCAGTTCCTGAAATCTTTCTTCACATTTTGATGTCCAAATGAATTTAATCCCCTTTTTTTGAAGGGCAGTGATTGGAAAACCAATCTTGGAAAACCCTTTTATAAACCTTCTATAGTATCTTGCTAAGCCCATGAAGGGTCTAATATCGGATACATCCTTCGGGGTAGGCCATTCCATAATAGATATGATCTTGTCAGGGTCTACTGCCACCCCTTCCTTAGATATGACATGGCCTAAGTAATGGACTTGCTTCTGAAATAAATTGCACTTGCTAAACTTAGCATAGAGTTGATGCTCTCTTAGTACTTGAAGTACGAGTCTAAGATGTTCTTCATGATCCTCCCTGTTCTTGGAGTATATTAGGATATCATCAATGAAAACCAATACAAATTTGTTCAGGAATTTGTTGAGCACATTATTCCTCAAGCAAATAAAAGTGGCGGGGGAATTGGTTAACCCAAATGGCACCACCACGAATTCATATTGACCATACCTCATCCTGAAGGTTGTTTTGTGGATGTATTCATCCTTAATCTGGACTTGGTGGTATCCAAACCTTAATTCGATTTTAGGGAAGATGGAAGCACCTCTCAATTGGTCGAACATGTCATCGATTCTTGGTAAGGGGTACTTGTTTTTTATGGTTGTCTTATTGAGTTGTCTGTAATCTATGCACAGTCGGAGGGTGCCATATTTCTTTTTCACAAACAAGACGAGTGCTCCCCACGAAGATACACTGGGTCAGATGTAGCCTTTGTCCATCATCTCCTTTAGTTGTAGCTTGAGCTCAACCAGCTCTGGCGTGCTCATTCTATATGGCATTCAAGATGCTGGTACCACTCCCGGTGTACGTTCTATTGAGAAGTTGATATCCCTTCTCGGAGGTAGACCTGGTACCTCTTCTGGGAACACATCCTTGTATTATATTAATATGGGGTGGTCCTATAGGTTTGGTTTGTCATCCTAAACAGATTCCAGTACCTGTATGGCATATAAGGAACACCCCTTTCTGCAATACTTTTTCATTTGAAGGGCTGATATTTGTCTCACTGAGACAGGCTTCTGAATCCCTTGGAGGGTCGTTTTTCTCCGTTCTTCATTTACATTTTCTAAAGTTTTATGATAACAATCCAATTTAGTTTTATAAGAATCCAACCAATCCATACGAATCAACAAGTCATAAGATCCCAGGGGAAGTATGTTAAGGGTCGCTTGGGTGGGCAATCCATCCATGATGAATTGATAGGCTGGTATGACCTCTGCCAC
>ML861784.1:15544-31792 GCA_009831015.1 Picea engelmannii | reverse complement strand
TGTGGCCTTCCTCCTTGGTTGAAACAAAAAACAAAATGTCTAAGAACCCTAAGCCAAATTTGCCAAAGTGAAAAATTTCCCTTGCTGAAATTTCCAAGCTCCCTAGCATAGATGCTCACTCACTTATGCTAACTCAATAATGTCACAATCTCTCCTTTCATTTAGTAGGAGTTCAAAGTGAGTTTAGAAGCCCTTAGCTTACTTTAAGGATCCCTTCACTAAACTCAACATTAAATTAGAATTTTGTATTCCTCCATGTGGGTGTGAAAACCCAATACAAGCCCCCAAAGCCCATAAATCCCCAAGCTCCAATCCAAGGGGGTTTCCACCAAACAAAAATTCCAATGTGGTGCCAATGAAGATTCCCACTTACCTGACACCACGACCTCTTGTGGGAATACCTCTCGAAGCTACACAACATCAACACTCCCTCTTAGCGAGGGAGGTATTCCATTCTCCATCATCTGGAAGTATCTCTATCTCCCATACTGGAAGTAGCTTTGCCTCCTGCACTGGGTCTACTACCACAACTGCACTCCAATCCTCTTGATCGATTGTTCCCTCTATCATCAAAGAAAGTCTTGTTGTATGGCATGGTTCCTCCTAGGAAGACACTTTGCTTCTAGAAGCCTTATGCTTCTGAGCTTCCCTCATGGAGCAAGACCCACTGCTACTTCAGGATCAGGTCGATGGGATGGATGCTACTACCGCTGATAGATAGGATGCACTGAAGAAACGATGGGCCCTCCAGGGCCAAGCTCAAGTCATATGGCTCTCGATAGTCCATGTCTAGGACCTGTGGGCCTCGAGACATAATCTCCTTAGTTATCCCTAGGATAGGGGATAACATCTGGCTCCAACTCGGGGACGTGCTCACCGTAGAGCGCATGAGAACCTCAACATCTCTGGCATGACTTGTAATCTGCTAGATCTCAACAAAAATAATTAGTAATCTTTTGGGGTGGTTATATCACTCGTAGCTCATATATGATACAATGGAATAAAAGTAAGCAAGCATATATACAAATGGAAATGAAACTACAACTACACTACTCTAGCATGATATGCAGATGGTATACACAATGAATGCAAATGCCTACCTACTTACCTGTACTTACCTGTCATGTTGTTGGCGGGTAGTAATGCTTGATGTGTACAACTTTCACATGTAGCTTCAAAGCTTCTCCTTCCATGGTTGCCAAGTTAAAAGAGTTTGTTCCTGCCTGACTCATGACCTTGTAGGGACCTATCCATAATCCATCCAACTTCTTGTGCATACCAGGTTTCTCCCTTCTTTTGTCCCATAACAACACTAAGTCTCCTTTAGTGAAACCCATTTCCTTTGCCTTGTGATCGAAGGTGTTCTTGACTTTCTCCTGGTTTCTCGCCATCTGGCTTAGGGAAACCCTCCTGGATTCATCCAACTCTACTAACTGGTTAATTTGCCCTTGGATTGCTTCTCCCTCAGTGGTGTATTGCTGAGCAAAATGAAGGATAGGGATTTGGAGATTCACAGATAGTTTGGCTTCTAACCCATACACTAGTTCAAACAGGGTTTTTCTTGTTGAGGTCTTTGTTGTTATTCGATATGCCCACAAGGCATACATGATCTTGTTATCCCAAGACCTTTTGTTCTCTCCCACAACGTTTTTAATGATATTCACAAGGTTCTTATTGCTTGATTCTGCTAACCCGTTCCCTTGTGGGTAATAGTTTGAGTAATGAGATAGAACAATGCCATACTTGAAACAAAATTCTGCTAATGCAAGAGAGCTAAAGGCTTTGGCATTGTTAGTGGTAATTTTGGACGGGACCCCAAATCTTGTTGTGATTCTTTCCTCTATGAGGTTCATAACCACTTTCACAGTGGCTTTCTTTGTGGGGATAGATTCTACCCACCTGGTAAAATAATCTGTGGCAGTTAAAATCCATCGGTAACCGTTACACGAATTATCTTTAAACTCACCAATAAAGTCTAATGCCCACTGTTGAAACGAAGCTTCTACTACCATAGGTTTCAAAGGTTGTGCTTGGAGCTTTTGTTTACCAGTGAAGTATTGGCAAGGTTGGCATGATCGAACATATTGGTGAGTATCAGTGAACAATTTTGGCCAATAATATCCAACTCTTAAGATCTTGTGTGCAGTAGTACGGGCAACGAAGTTTCCACCACAATGACCAGCGTGTAATTCCTTCAACAACTTGTTGGCTTCTTCTTGGTTGACACATCTAAGGAGAACTCCATCCGGGTCTTTCCAACCAAGGCCATTTTCAGTTAAACAATACTTCATAGCTTTAAGTCTCAGGGCCCTTGTTTTATAGTCTACTAGTTGGTCTGGGCACGATAAATTCTTAAGGTAGTATATTATGTCGGAATACCATTCATCATGTTCTAGTGCACTCACTACCACGTTTATTTGTTCCCTCTTTCCCATTTGTATAGCTTCTTGGTTGCTTTCAATCAACATTTGGGCTAACCCTTGTCGCTTCACAATCTTGGTGGGTTTTATTTCTAAATCATATTCTTGGGTCTTGGAAACCCACTTACCCCTAGTACCCATACAATCTTGTTGTGACAAAACATCTTTTACTATTGGGTAAGGGACATAAGCCTTAATCTTATTGTAACCCACATAGTTTCTAAAATGCTTAAGGGATTTTACCAAGGCGTAAGCTTGTTTCTCAGTAATTGAATAATTCAGCTCTAAATCCGTAAGGACTTTACTCATGAATGCAATGGGGTGTTCATGGTCATCAACATCTTTCTGCAACAAGACACCTGCGATGGTATCTTGAGAGGCAAAAGATAATATCATGAAATCTCGTGAATAATCAGGACTAACAAAAATTGGGGCTTGGGAAATGATGTCTTTTATATCTTCAAAAGATTTAATGGCCTTGTTATCCCACCTGAATGTCGTTCCCTTTTTAAGTAATGCACTCATGGGTTTTATTCTTTCGACAAAGTTTGGGACAAATCTTCGAATAAAGTTTATTTTTCCGAAAAATGATTGTAGGCATTTTTTGTTAGCTAGGGGGCGTACATCTTTGATAGTTTGGATCCTCTCTGGGTCTACGAAAATTCCTCCTTCTGATACTATGTGTCCCAATAACTTTCCCTTATCTATCCTGAAAACAAATTTTTTAGGGTTCAAGGAGATACCATATTTCCTACATCTCTCAAAGACAATTATGAGATGCGAGATGTGGTCCTTTTTTTCTTTTGATACAACTATGAGATTATCTTGGTAAATTGCTATGATTTTTTGAATGAGATCCCTAAAAGAAAAGTCCATTGCTCTTTGAAAGGTTGAACTTGCATTCATAAGGCCAAAAGGCATTCTTAGGTACATGAATGTTCCCCATGGTGTGGTAAATGTTGTTTTGAGTTGATCTTCTCTCTTGAGTAGCACTTGTTTGTATCCAAAAAATCCATCTAGCATGGACATCATGCCTGCCCCTGTGATGCTTTGTAATAAGTGTTCCATATTTGGGAGGGGGTAGTTGTGTTTCAGAGATAGTTGGTTAAGGTTTCATAAATCTACGCATAGACGAATGTCACCATTTTTCTTTTGGACAACTACCAAATTCAACATCCATGATGAATATCTAATGGGAGCTATGATATCAACATCTACCATCTTTTGAGGTTCCTTTTTTATCTTGCTTGCCAACTTAGGGTTAATATGCCTTAGCTTCTGTCGGAAAGGTTTGGCTCCTTCTGTCAAAGGTATGGCATGTTGGATGACATCACCCCTATAAGCTTTTAATTCATCATAATTCCAAGCGAAGGTATCTTTAAATTATCTTATGAGGTCAAGTATCTCATTCCTTTCCTTTTCCGTAGTACCTTTCCCTATTTTGACCATTCTTGGATCTATCTTGGTGCCAATGTTGAATTCTAAGGCTTCATCTGTTTGTTTTTTGGGGTTTTTTCCATTGTAAACATCGTGTCTATCAAAGAGTTGTTCTAAAGGGACACACCCTTTTGGCAAAGTGTTATTTTGCAAGTTTACTACATCTAGGTCCATGGAATCAACTAGGAAGTTTACTTGTGAATTGGTGATTTCTCTGTTGTTTTCCATGAATCTAAGGATTTGACTATCATCTTCAAAGACTTGCCAATGCTTCAAGTTATCAGAGATTGATGGTCTAAATAGGACTTCCATTTTGCACAAGTTTTGGAGGGGGCCATCACAAGGTTGTAAAGTGGATGTTGAGACAACCAAGGCATCGGCCACATAGTTTTCTTCTCTGGGAACTACTTCGATTGATACTACCTCAAAGGATTTTACAATAGATCTTGCGAAGTCACGATACCTTTTTAATCTCTCATTCTTTGCAACAAAGTCAAACAAAAATTGTGATACTATTAAGTCTGAATCTTCTATAACCTTCAAGTGTGTGGCACCTTTGTTGATTGCTAAGTTAAGGCCTATAATCAAAGCCTCATATTCAATAACATTGTTGGTACAATGATATTCAAGTCTATAGGAGTAGTAGAAAGTTTTCTTGGATGGGGCTGTTAGGACAATGCCTGCCCCTGAACCAGAACTTGAATGAGTACCATCAAATTCCAAGGTCCATATTCCTCCGGTTGTTTTGCTAAGTTCATCCTCTGATTTTCCTCCTTGGACAAACCAACTTTCAATCCCATTGTTCACACAGAGGAGCTGATTATTGGGTTCTTCGAGAGTTTCAATGAGGCAGCTTGTGATGGGTTCTTTGTGAAGGGTAAAGAATCCTCCTTCGGGGTGAGGTATGGCAACTTTGGACCCTTGGTCTTGGAAGCTCCTGGTCAATTTCTCTATCAAGTCTTTTCAGAGTAGGATTCCCCGGTTACTTAAAACGTCTATTACCATTACATCAATCTTGAAAGGGGCATCGGGGCAAGCATGGAAGGAAACACTTAGGTCTTTGATGATGCCTCATGTGAAACCACCTTGCGTGTTTGGTTGTGATATATTGAGACCTAGTTGGTGCATAACCCTTTCAGTCATAACGTTTCTATGGGTATCTAGGTCAAACAAACAATTATGGAGAAGAAAATCATTGATTTGGAGGGTAACATAAAAGGTGCAGGTTCTCCATATTTCGTTCCCAGGCTCCCAACATGGTAGACAATGGGGAATTCCTCTTCACAATCATCTTCCTCATCAATTTGTGAAGGCGAGTATTCAATATATTCAACCTCAAGGTCTCTAAATGTATCTTGAGTGGGTTTCAAATCCTCAGGGGGCTCATTTTGTTGTGAAAATAAGGAAGCGTCTTTCATGTTTGAGAAACTTGTGCTCCATTTCCTAGGGAAAGTATTATTCTCTACCTCTAGAATCTCCGGGGGGTCATGCTTCAACCTCCCCATTCTTTCCTTATTGAGCTCCCAGATGTCATCATTGCTCAAAAGGTTGACCTGATGGATCGAATTGTTGAACTTAAGATTCTCTTCAATTTGGCAAGCAACATCTTGTGCTTCTTCTAGGCTTGTAGGTAATCGATTCTTGAGGATAAATTGTAAATTACCTTCTAAGGAGTTCAAGTAATGATGGAGAATAATGGTCTTTGGGTGAAAGTTGGGCTCAAGTTTGCTAATGAGAGTGTTGAACCTATCATGGAATTCCCTAACATCTTCATCACTTCGTTTGCAAACTTAGAGGTATTGACAATAAATAGAGGCCATACTTTCTACCTTATCCCATCTCTTCATGAAAGCTTGTTTCAAATCTTCAGGGGTTTTGAGGTTCCACTTGGGAGTTTATTAATCCAGTTTTTGGCACTCCCAGTGAGTGAGTTCAAGAAAAGTCTCATGAACGTGTCAAGATGTTCCTTCCCTGATCAATGGAATTCATAACCCTCACAAAATTTAGTCCAATGTGTGTTGCCATAAGATCCCACTTCTTCGGGGAATTAAAGTATCCAAGAGTCGACTTCTTTCGGGAGATCATGTAATCCCCCTTGGGTGTTAGCCAGGTCCAAAGGGCCAAAAAGTTCTTTGGGAGATGATTTAAGAGAAGCTACAGGGATGACATGGATAGGAGGGAGATAAAGTGTATGTCGTCATTAGTGGAGTCGCCAGACAATCTTAAAGAGATTATAAAAAAGATGAGGGGATCACCCTTAGTGGAGTCGCCAAGTAATCTTTGTAAGATAAAGGCTTTTGAGGAAAGGCTTACCAAAAAAGTGTCGTCTTGAGGAAAATTGACTCAGTGTTCCTCGTCAACGGTGCCAAAAGGCAAGTGGATACTAAATTGGTGTAACAAGGAGGATGACCTATCACTATCATCTTAATAGGACACTTCTTTCTATTTAGAAGTAGTACCCTAGAGGAGACGTCCCTAGTGACCAAGGGGGTTTGAGAAGGCTAAGGTAAAAGTTATGAGAAAGTCTCACCCCTCTCACAGGTGACTCGGATAAAAAATTCCGAGGTTTTATTGAGATGAAGCAAAAGATAATTCAAGTGTACCTGCCCAGAACAAGAAAACAAATAAAAAACAAATGTCGTTTGCAAGTACCATATGATGTCAATGCTTCATAAAACCATAAAATTCTGGAAGATAAACAAGCTGATATAGAATTGAAGCAATATAAATATTTATAACAACAATGAATATTTAGCAACAACTACAACAATTATGCCTCAATAATGCTATAAGAATGACAAGAAATAATAGCCTAAAATTGACAGAATGATAATAGTTGTTAGAAGCAATTATGGCAATGTCTAATCATCTTTTAATCTTGCTTTTAGGATGAATTTGTTGTTGTTATAGATGGTTGTAGCAATATTTTGCAACAACAACAAATTAGTTAGTGAGTTAGTCTAATTTAGAGTTAGTAAGAGTTAGTAAAAGTCTTAGGGAAGATGGGTTAAGGGTTGTTTGGTCAATCAATCACTTGTAAGGAGTGGACTAGTGCCTTTTAGGGTAATGGAGTCAAGGTTAGCAACAACAACTCTTAGAGGAAACAACAAATGATAATATGTAATCTAAAGGGATGGGTGAGATGATTGAGGTGTTAGTAACCTAAGGCCTCAATGTCTAAACCCTAGAAGGAAGAATTGCTAGGAAGTAAGTAACCTTAGGCCCTAGTGACTTCCTTCTTCCTTAGGTCAAGCTTGAAATAAAATAAATGAAGCTAATAGAGTTCTACAAAGGTAGGGCTCTAGTGTATTCTTCAAAAGAGATGTCCTCTAGCAATTTCAAGTAGGTGGAAAATTATAAGGAAAATGATAATAACATATGCTTCTCCTCTAGGGCTTCAAACTAACAATTTCATAATCTTAGAAATGAACAAGAAAATTTACCATAACCATTCAAAAATAAATGAAGAATTGCAGATTTACTTACCTCATCAAGAATAATCTAGCAACAAAACCTTAGTTGAAGACTTTCCACCATGAAAAATGCCAAAAAAACACCAAGAATAACCTCTCCACGAAGTTGCACACCACTTAATTTCAGCCAAATACCCTTAAAGAGGGTTGAATTTCATACCTCACACTTATGCGAGTGAAATATGATGAAAAATACAAGAGATTTGTCTCTTATTTATACAATGATAATGACCTTTAATTACAATTTAGGTCAGAAAAGGATGACATGGCCAAATTACATCAAAGATCCAGTTTTAAAATAAATTTAAAGAATTAAACCCTAAAATGTGCACTAGAGGTGACGTCATGCCCTCCTAGGGTGACAGCCTCATAAGTGGGACGTCAGGCTCCATGAGCAAAACGTTAGGCCTTCCAAGGCCTCCAGATGATGCCACACATGCCACCTGACACTCAACTGCCTCAATCATGTCCATATGACACTAGGTGATGTCTAAGGTCATAAGGGTGATGTCATGGGCCTCCCAAGGCCAATGTTCATGGAGGAGAGCAAGATCCCCCTAGGTCCAGGCCTGCCAAAGTGTCTGTGGCGGAACACTCTTCTTTTTCTCTGGGGCAAGCCCCTGCTATCTCTTTGCCCCTGACTGGGGTCACATCATCCATCTGGTGGGATTTTAGCCCCATGGAGGTCCGAGCTAATCATCTCCCCATATGTACCTGTCCATCAGGCATGGTCCTGCAACAACAACAAGTACGCCCTCCATGGGCTCATAAGTCACAGGGATCATAGCAATGCCAATCACGTCTAATAATCAAATTACCCAAACATGTGCATCAAACCCCCCTTTACCCAGACAAATGCTCAAAGACGTGTTGAAATTACTAAGACAACTGAGAGGAGGGGTGAATCAGTTGTTACTTTGCTTAAATTTTTTTAAGCCTATTAAAATATTATTAATCTTCTCCAAGTGATCATCAATATTATGCAAGTTATGAACAACAAAAATAGTAAACATCAATCACACATATGATATACACAGAGACAAATATTCATAAGGAAACCCATAAAGGGAGAAAACCTCTTCTTCTTGGAATGATAGGCAATCTTTTATGTTTTGTACACCATCAATCTTTGAGCACCAACTCAAAATGGGGCTACAACCTCTTCTTTAACAAGTTGCAACTTGTAGAGAGCACCAACCCTCTGATTCTCTAGCACCCACTAGAAAGAAACATATTTTCTCCTTATGATCTCCAACACCAACTGGATGGAAGCACCTACTTCCACTTATACAAGCACCAAGTTGCACACATAAAACTCTTCGTTTTCGCTAGCACACCCTGCCACTCTATTTTTTAGCCACAACTAGATGGAAGCTACAACTCCCAGTATTTAAGCACCAACTTGAATAATAAAGGACTACAGTCCTCGCTAGCACCACCCTACCACCCTGTTTTCTAAATCTTTACTTGAATAATACCTTGCAATAATACAAACATTTCAATTTGTACCACTTCTTCTATGTTCCGCAATTCTGCTCTGCTTCTATCTGTTCATGCTTGTCTCCACTTGTTGTCTCTTTCCATCTGCTCTTCCTCTGTTCTTCTCATGCTCTTAAGTTCTCGTACAGTCTGTTGTTTTCACCATTTTTGCTCTGTCCAGCTTATGTTCTTCATCTTTGCATTTTCTCCCTCAGCTCATGCTGTAGTATTCATTGCGTACAGTTCAACTACTTTTACAGAGAAACAACCTCACGATGTCACGACATTTTTATTTTATTCATTCTCTCATCATCCGTTACACTCTAAATCTCTAACACCTAGGTCGAGAATAAAAAACACTCAAGAACCATGATTCCAACGCCCCAGAACAATGATTCAGTTAGTGTAACTGAATTGTAATTGATCAAGCAACCATGAAGTGAAACAACCCTTTGATCAGTTTGTCTATTTGATCAGCGTCGTTGGATTATACACATAGAGGCTTTTTTACTTTTCAATACGTAACCTCCAAGGTGGAGCCTAGCAACGCTAGCTCCTTTCCCTATCTTCCGCTGATGTGACCTCGGGCGATGATATCATGTGACCATGCGATTGCGGGCGCAACCGAAGGTGGTTTGAGATCAAACTATGTTTCGCCCTGCAATTTACCTCGAGCCTCCACGTGTCATTTCTCCAAAACCGTGGTTTCGATTGCGGCCCACCCTTAACTTTTTAAAGTTCACGCACCTTCAATCCACGCAATGCGACAGGGCCGTTGATCTCATGATCTTGACGGTGCTCCTGAACTGACGATTTAGATCTGTTCTTTCAAGTTCTACATATCAGATCTAACCTTCCTAAATCAATGGCTACGATTTATTCCATGATCTGGGATTCATGAGTTTCAACTCTCAAACTCTGCTTTCCTCTGTACGTCAATCTTTCGGAGTTGATGATCCTTGGACACCTGTACTTCTCAATCGACGGCTCAGCCTTTACTTCGGGAATTTGACATTTCAACCAGATCAAGGGTTCTGTAGCCCCTTTCTCGATTCAACGGTCGAGATCTCCTTCAGGTCTCCTGACTTCTGAAATCTCAAGTCTCAAACTTCACTTTCCCTTGAAGTATGCGGATTCCTGCCACGTGTCCTCTCGAATCGAACAATTGAGACTTACTTCGGGTCTTTACCCGGAAGTCCACAGTTTTACGCCACGTCTTTTCTGGATCAGACGACCTAGATTCACTTCGGACGATCTGCCGCTTGAGATCTTCTTCGAACGATCTGACGACTGAGATATACTTTAGATGATCCAGCGGTCGAGAATTTATTCCGGCTCTCTGGCTCTCTGGACTTTGGGGATTTCAAATCTCAAACTGACGCTCTGGATCAGACGACCTAGATTCACTTCGGATGATTTGACGCTTGAGATCTGCTTTGGACGATCTGACTTATGAGATCTACTTCGAATGATCCGACGATCGAGAATTTATTTCGACTCTCTAACTCTATGGGATTCGAGAATTTCAAATCTCAAACTTAAAATTCTTGAAGTGAGATTTGTCCGGAGCGTAACTTCCTCACATCTTTAGACCCGAAACGAATGTTGTTCGTTGATCATGGTTTTAGATCGAATTCTTGATCTATCTTCACTTCTTCTTTTCCTTGGATTAAATCCAACGACTCTTCTTCTTGCTTATCCTGTCCTTCCACTCAAAAGTGATCCAACGACTATCAGGTATTCGAGTATTCGAATTCTCAACGGTCCTGGTTTGTCCTATGGAGATTTTGATCCTGATCATGTTTCTGTACTGCGCTTTCCCTTCTGAGCTTTGATCTCTGCATACTGTTCGCTTCTCCTCCTGAGCTTATGTTGTTCCTATTTGCCATCGTCGCTACTGTTCTTTCCATCAATGACACACACACTCTTCTTGTAAAACATGCCAACAATCTCCCCCTTTGACATCAATGTCAAAGAAAACTGAGAGTGACTCTGTTCTCCCCCTGAACAGAGATACAATAAGCACTCTCCCCCTGATCAAATATACTATGAACACTCTCCCCCTAATTAGATAGACTATTTTAACTTGATAACAGGGTCATGCCCAACTTCTGGCGTAGATACTCAAACTAATCTTTTGCAAGCGGTTTAGTGAAGATATTAGCTATCTGTTTGTAACATGTTCTTTGAGAAAACAATATTTTATTGGTATATGCTTAGTCTTTGCATGTAGAATAGGATTCTTGGAGACACTAATGGCACTGGTGTTATCACAGTGAAGTGGAATTGAATCAGTATAAGTTACCTTCAAATCTGCAATAGTTTGTATCATCCATAAGATATGATGCAGCAAGTACCAACATCAATGTACTATGCCTATGTAGTTGATAATGAAATAGATCCCCGCTTATTACTAAGCCATGCTACTAACGAATCACCTAAGAAGAATGCACCTCCACTGGTGTTGTTTCTCTCATCCAAACAATTTTCCCAATCAACATCTGAATATGCAGTTAATTGAAAATTCTGATTTCTAGGATACAAGAGACCATAAGTCATTGTACCCTTCAAATATTTGAATATCCTTTTGGCAGCTACTAAATGACTTTGTTTAGGAGTAGACTGATAACGACCTACCATTCCAACAACTTGCATTATATCAAGATGAGATGTTGTGATGTACAAAAGACTGCCTATCATTGATTGATACATTCTTTGATCAACATCAGGTGAAATATCATCTATACTGAGATTGCAACCAACCAACATAGGTGTACTAACAGGAGAGGAATATTCCATCTGAAACTTCTTCAACATCTCTTTCAAATACTTTTCTTGAGAAATAAATAGCCCTACGAAACTCTGATTGATTTGTAAACCAAGAAAATATGACAGTTCTCCTATCAAGGACATCTCAAACTCAGTTTGCATTGAATTAGAAAACCACTGAACTGAAGGGTCATTGGTACATCCAAAAATAATGTCATCTACATAAACCAAAACAACTAATAAATCATCACCTTCAGACTTAATGTATAAGTTATTGTCAAGAATACCTTTCTTGAACCCTTTGTCCTGTAGAAATTTGTCTAGTCTATAATACCAGGCTCGTGGTACCTGTTTCAGTCCATATAATGCCTTTTTCAACTTACAGACATAGTCAGGATTATCTGTTAGTGAAAATCCTTCAGGTTGGTCCACATATACATATTCTTCTAGATCTCCATTAAAAAATGATGACTTAACATCCATCTGATATACTTTAAAGTTCTTATGACGTGCATAGGCAAGAAATATTCTGATGGCTTCCAATCTTGCCACTGGTGCAAAGGTTTCATCAAAATCCTATCCTTCAACTTGTGCATACCCCTTATAGACCAATCTGGCTTTATTTTTAACAATTTGTCCTTGTTCATTCATTTTATTCTTAAACACCCATTTGGAGCCAATTACATTCTTATTTGCAGGTCTAGGAACAAGCTCCCAAGTATTGTTCTTCTCAATCTGATCTAGTTCCTCATTCATTGATTTTAACCAGTTTACATCTTTACTGGCTTCATTAAATTTCTTGGGTTCCACCATGGATATGAAGGATATATGTGATTTCTTGTTGTCTTTGATTATTCTTTTCCTGGTTTGTACACCTTTGTCTTTCTCACCAATTATTTGACTTCCAGGATGATTCTTTTGAGTAATTCTGGAGGGAGGATTTGATGTTGTCTGCTAATTTGACTATGCCCGAGTATTTGTACCTTCATCTGAATTAGAGTCTTCTCTTTCTGATTCTTGGACCTGTTCATCTTCAACTTCAACTATATCCTCTGTTGTTGATTCAACACTGATTACATCTCGTACCGGGATTTCTTCATCAACTTTTATGTCAATACAATCAACCAATTTATGAAGCCTCTTATTATAGCATCTGTATGCTTTTCTTTTTGTAGCATATCCTAAGAAGATACCTTCATCATCCCTGTCATCATATTTGTCAATATTTTCATCATTATTCTTGATATAACACTTACTTCCAAAGACTTTAAAATGTTTGATTGAAGCAGTTCTTCCAAACCATATTTCATAAGGAGTCTTGTCACTTTGTGGCCTGAGATGAGCTTTGTTAAGAATATGTACAGTTGTATGAATTGCTTCTACCCAATATGTCTGAGAAATATTCCTTTCATTCATCATTGATCTTGCCATCTGCTGGACTGATCTATTATGTCTCTCAACTACTCCATTTTGATGTGGAGTCCTTGGAATAGTATGCTCTCTTTTGATCCCATGTTTATTACAAAAATATTTGAATCCCCTTGAACTAAACTCTCCTCCTTTATCAGACCTTACTGCCTTCAATCTTTTTTCTGTTTGATTCTCAGTCAGAGCCTTAAACACTTTGAATTTTTCAAATGATTCATATTTTTCTTTCAGAAATGCAACCCATGTAAGTCTAGAATAATCATCAATAATCAACATGAAGTAAAAAAAATTCTTGTACCTTCCTTCCTTGATGGTCCACATAAATCCATATGTACTAACTGAAGAGGTTTTTCTGTTGATGCAAAGTTCTTGGATTTAAACTGTGCCTGAGTAAGATTTCTTATTTGCAAGGTTTGCATACAAAATCATACGACTTTGATATTTTTGGAAGATCTTTTACTGCCCCACTATTTCTAAGTTTGAATGGATGATCAAAATTTAGGTGTCCAAGTCTTCTATGCCATAACCAACTTTCATGATACTTTCTTAAGTGAAATTCTTCTTTTTCTTCTTTCAAAACATAGACATTGTTTTCTGTTCTTATGCCTTTTGCAATCAACTGTCCTGAATTCACAGCTTGTATTTTACAATCTTTAGAAGTGAAAACAACTTTACATCCTCTGTCACAAACTTGACTGACACTAAGCAGATTATGTTTCAGACCATCTACAAACAACACATCTTGAGCTTTCCCTTTTCCATTACTTAGACTTACCATTCCTTTACCTTTGATTTTTCTTGGTGCATCATTTCCAAAAGTTACATTTCCTTATTTGTTTTCACTTAGAGACATAAACTTACTTTTGTCTCCAGTCATATGTTTGGAACATCCATTGTAAATATACCATGTTTTTTTTTGTCTTTGAGCTGACAACACTAATCCACACTTGCCATTTTCTTTCTTCTTCCAAACCTTGACATTTACAGCAGAGGGATTCAAATCTGGCTTATAGTTCCTTAAGCGACAGTCTGCAGCTTCATGTCCATAATTATGGCAGGTGTAACATTCTGGTTCACTGAATAAAGGATCATAACGATTGTTATGCTTAACTTGTGTCTTTTTCCCAGCCATCACATGATTTGCAGTCTGTGGTTGTTTGTTACTTGGCTGTCTCATTCTTTGTTGTGGCAGATATTTATTCCTTGAGTGTCTTGATTGCTCATATCTAAATATTAAAGAAAATTTTACATCTTTGTGACCAAAGTTAAAACAAAAAAAACAATATCCATAGAAAAATCCTTTGTACCTGGAAAATGACTGTCTTCTTTGAGAGGGTCGATTTCTTCCATGCTGATGATTTCTTTGAGCAGAGGGTGTGTTTTTGTTATTTATTTGTTCTACAAATTCGGTTCTAGTACTATTTCTTTCACTCCTCCTTGACGACTGATTATCTTCCTTTGTTTCTACAGAGTTGTTGTTGTCAATGATTGTAGATTTGACAAACTTGATGGATTCTTTATTGCTTGGATGACCACTACTTGATCCTTCTTCATAACCCAAACCAACTTTCAATTTTGGATTCCTTTGCTGATTCAAAATGGTGGCTAATATTTCTGAGGCTTTAATGCTTGTTAGATTCTGATGGTATAAGGCCTGGAATTTCTCTAGATCTTTTCTGGCAGCCACTACTTCAACTTCCAGAGCTTCACATATTACCTTCTTCCCTGCTAATTGTTGTTTTAGAATATCTTCTATTTTCTTTGCTTCTTCTAATTCTACTTTTAACAAAACAAAATCTTCACTTGGTTCTTTACCATTCTTTTCAAACTGCATCAACAAATGTTTTTGTTTTCTCTTCTTAAATCTGAGTCTGTCAATTTCTTCCAAAGCACTAATTAATTCACCTTCCATATCAACCACATCTTCTTCTTCATCCATGTCACCTCCTGTGTGTTTATCATCAAGATCTCCCATAGCCATAAGCATAAAATCATTCACTTTATCTTCACAAGATGAATCGCTATCTATGTCTTCTGAGGAGTCGTCATTGTTTGCACACAAACTTTTATTTTTACTATATTTCTTAAATTTGTATTTCTTTTCATCATCATAGTTCTGGTCATTTTTATTATGAGGACACTTAGATGAAAAATGACCTATCTTACCACAGTTGAAACATTTAAATGACAACTTTCCTTGGCATTTGCCTCATCCTTTCTTTAACCTTCTCACAAATTTTGCCTCAATATCATCTAAGACTGAATCAATATTCTTGTCTGCTTTAAAATATGCTTCTCTAGTGGTGGATTTATCTTTACTAATCCTCATTTCATAAGCAGTTAGAGTTCCTAGGAGTTGACCAATAAACAAAATCTTAAGATCATTCAATTCTTCTATTGCATAAACTTTTGGATTAAATCTATTAGGCAGAGATCTTAAAATCTTATGAACTAAAAATGTGTCTTCAATCTTATCACCAAGACCCTTCATGACATTCACAAGCTCCCTAACTCTTAAGAAATATTTGCTAACTGTTTCGTCCTCATTCATCTTTAGTTGTTCAAATTTCAATCTATATGTCTGAAGTTTGGCATATTTTACTCTCATTTCCTTCATAACTGCTAATGAGTTTATCCCACATTTCTTTGGCAGAATCAAGATGCATTACCTTTACAAATTCAGCTTCAACAATCCCACTCAAGATAACATTCATTGCCTTTGCATTGAAGCTAAATTCTAACTTATCATCTTTGGAATCTAGCACAACAGGTTTTGTATATCCAGTCTCTACAACATCCCAAACATCAGCACCTAAGGCCATAATGTATGTTCTCATTCTAACCTTCCAGAAAGAAAAAAATTGTTCCATCAAATAGAGGAGGCTTATTGGTTGAAGTTCCTTCATGACTTGTCATGTTTAATCTTACTGATCTACCTTTAGCTAAAAGGAACCCTCTCTGATACCAATTGTTGAAATTACTAAGACAATTGAGAGGGGGGGGGTGAATCAATTTTTAATGTTCTTAAACAATTTTAAGCCTATTAAAATATTATTAATCTTCTCCAAGTGATCATCAATATTATGCAAGTCATGAACAATAGAAATAGTAAAAAATCAATCACACATATGATATACACAGAGACAAATATTCATGAGGAAACCCATAAAGGGAGAAAACCTCTTCTTCTTAGAATGATAGGCGGTATTTTTTGTTCTGTACATCATCAATCTTTGAGAACC
>WSFP011414723.1:0-23935 GCA_009831015.1 Picea engelmannii | reverse complement strand
GAAAGTCTTTTGGTCATCCGAGAAGAATATGATGGACCAAGTAGCGCAATAAATAAGAAGAAGAAGGAAGACGTGCAGGAAATAAATAGCGCATTGGAGAAGATTGTGCCTGATTCACCTATAAATGAGGAAGTATTCCAAGAGAAGGAAGGGGAAGAAGAAAAGAAGGAGAAGGGTGAAGTGACACCACCGAAATACCCCCTTACAGAGGCCGAGACATCGAAGAAAAGAAAGGTTTCCCCAAATAAACCCTCAGCATGGAAGAAGTCAAGCACCAATAAGCCCCAATTACATACTGTACTTACGGTGGATGATATTGACCTCATCATCATAGCTATATCAGATACATTGAAGTACATTTTGTAGTGAAACAAAGCCAAATAGGAGACAATGTATAACCAGATCAAGGTAGATCTCAAAGGGGCACAACAATCTCTCTATTCGAGCCGCGCAATGTCCACTGCGTTGTTGTCATCAGGGGGCATAGAAGTAGGATATGAGCCTGCCCAGCTACGTAGACTAGAAGATGTGGCAAAGGCTCACCTTTGTCGGGTCAAGGAAGAAAAATAGCAGGCCACAGAGGCATTGAAGCAAGAAAAGGAGGAAGCCCTAGAGCAGTGTCTAGTTTCGAAGCAAGAGAAATATGACCTCCAGGCAAAGTTTACAGAGGATAGAGCATGGATCCAAAAGGAAAAAGAATAGCTACTCACCGAGAAGAATGGAGTTAAAGAAGCATTCACTAGAGGACTTCGTTGTATGTTGGGCCTGGCATATATGGAAGAAGAAAAAATTAAGAACCAAGTGGGAAGCTCACTGAAGCTATTCAACAACTCCAAGTAAGAGTAGCAGAAATGGAACTACAAGCAGTGTTGAGAGCTCCGTAGGAAGTGCGAGATCAGAGGGAAGAAACTATCTGGAGTGCAGTCAGAAGAATCAAGGCATTGGCCTTAGAATGCAAGAAACTCAACAATCGAAGTGCACAGACCTATGAGCACCTCACAAAGGACACAGAACTAAGGACATTAGATTCACAGCTCCAGGAGGTGAAGCAACATGCCTCGACAGTACAAGCACAGTTGAAGGTGCTTTCATCAGTGGAGAGGATGAACAGGTCATATGAGGTGCGCGTATTTTAGAAATAGGTCAATTCCATCCAGAGGAGAGTCATGGAAGTGACCCAAAGACTCTAGCTGGTACAAAACAAATCCTGCACACTTTTTGAGGAGATCTAGGGACAAGGTGCATAGCTGGAACGAGTGGTCACCACAGTGGAACAATGATTGAAAGGACATGTCACCAAGAAATTCATTGAGGAGTTTTTTGAGCAGGAGGATCTGGCGAAGCAGCAAGTCGAGGCATCTTGATCCAAGCTCGAGGCCTTCAAAGAAGATTTTCCTAGATCAGAGTGACTCGGGATGAGTCACAGGTGAGTGTTGGGGGCCTGTTGGCCCTTGACCAAGTTTCAAATAACCTTGGTCATGTTTTACCACTTTTGGGACTTCAACAGGAGGGTCGAAGATAGAGCATGTAGGCGAAGCAAATATCGTGGGATCTCGCCCCCTTTTTATGGGATTTTTGGGTTTAGGGCTTATGTAACGGGTATGAGATGTCATCCCATGGGTTTACCCATGTTTAGGCCCCTTTTGTAAAGTATAAATAAGTATCTAGGCGATGTAAGAATCGACCAATGTGCTAAGTGCAAATAGTTATGAATGCTTTGTGCACACTGTGTGTTAAGACTTGAGGAGCTAAGAGCAAGTGACTGTAAGAGGATTTGTGTGCAGACTGTGTAAGGATTTGTGTTGTGACCTAACTCATGGAAGGAGGATCTGGAAAGGTGCGCGCAGATCGCCTATCCTATGCGGAGTTGGTTGTGTGGCTCTCTGCATATAAGAATATTGGAAAAAGCTAATAAAAGAGGAGAAGAGTTGGTGGACGTAGCCCCACGTTGGGGGTGAACCACGTACATCCTATGTTGTGATTGCTTTGTGTTATTAATGTGATTTATTCTTAGTGATGAATCTTTATGTATGTTAGATGCATCTTATGTAGTATCTTAGTGCCTAATAACATGAACGAATACTAGATCTGTTTGAGGCTATGTGCTAAGTGGTTAGATATGCTTAGATCTTGTTGAATACTACGTTGTTATGTAATTAAGGTTTTTATCTGCGATGTGAATAAGGGTTAGAGATTGATGAATGTTAATTTCTAAGTGCTCTATTAAGTATTGTGATCACATATTTGTGTCCCAGCTAGGTTGTAGACACTTGATTCCTACAACCCCCCTTGTTGCTACCTCGAGTGAGACTTCATCTACTACGCAGGTGTTGTCAAAAGGGTCGGTAGTTAGGGTTTTGTTGGTGCGTTGTTGAAGTGTTGAACACTAGGTCTGCCCCTGAGCCAACTTGGGTCATTGATATTTTTCATATATGGAATTATTAAGTCAATATAACTCTATTCTCAAAATATCTCAACAACCCAGATCATACTTTTTGGGAAATCAAGTTTTCACGATTTGTTGCAACTTGCTGCAACTTTGAATAGTGCCGCAACTCTTGTACTACAACTCTAAACAGTGTTGCAACTCCCATGTTGCAACTCTTCCAAGGAACCTTGAGCTGCAAGAACCATGAGCCAACACCAAAAATCTCGAGTCATTGGAATCGTGAACCATGATGTCACATATTTTTCATTTATGGATTTATGCAACAATAATATTAATCCAAGAAAATCAAATATATGGAGATAATTTTGCAATTCCAAGACAAAATATTGGTTTGAGTGGTTGACCAAGAATCTTGAATTCTTGGGAAAAATGTATTGGAGTTATTTATTCTTTGCTAATTGTTAGTAAAAGATCTTGGAATTCTTGGGTAAAATATCTTGGAAGTAATTTATTATTTGCTAATTGTTAGCAAAAGATACTGGAAGTTATTTATTAATTGCTAATTTTTAGCAAGGATGATGGAAACTATTTATTATTTAGGAAGTTGTTGTAACCACTATGGATTTATTAAATCCATAAGTGGATTCATTTAGATATTTGTTATTTCTAGTTTCCATTGAATTTGTGTATAAAAGAAAGTGCCTTCTCCATTATTCAGGGAAGACTCTTAGATAAACGCTTATTGTAATTGTAGTTTTATAAATTCCTTAATGTGTGGTTTAATTAATTCATTTGATTTTTCATTGTAATTATGGTTTTATGATTTCCGCACCGTGTGATTTAATTAATTCATTTGGTTTATTTTCTTTTCATGTTTGTAATAGATTGATTTCTTTTGATTAGCTTAATTAATTTAATTAATTTATGAAATGAGTTCTAATGTAGAATAAATACTAGCACTTTGTTTTATGGAGGAAGGACCCACTCCACTAGAACACAGTGTCATGTAGCTTAGATGGTTGCTTGATTTCTTGTAATTTCACATAGGATTTATTTTATTTAATTCCCTAACTAGTTTCTTGGTTCAAATCATTCATGCGAGGTTGTGTTTATCTTGGATTTCATTTATTTAGTTGTTTCTAATAAACACATTTTAGATTGCCTTGCATTATTTTATGTCGTTGAATAACCATGCTTAATGCAATGACTATATTTGTTGGTTTGAGTAATGAAATGGATCATCTTGGCAAGGATTAGACTCTGACTTCTAGGACTTAGTTAATTTATTTCCAACAAGTAGTTAACTAATTCCTTTCATCACATGTGATTCATTTTCAGAAAGTTTGGTGTGAATTTTAATTTTTGCAAAATTAATTTAGAGTTTCAATTCTGCGATCAGTTTTATTGCACATGGTTTGGATTTATTCAAGATACAGTTGAGTCATACTCTTGATACCTATGCAGGTTGTGTGTTTCTTTTCTTAGAGTGTGATTCAATTTTTTGCAAGAGTGATTTGGATTACATCTCCTCATGTGTTTTTTGTTTCTCGCTAATCCTCATAGGTGGTTAAAATAAGAGAGCTGAGGATCCCACCACTTTTTGAGTGATTTACTTTCTTGCTGATATGCTTTCATTTCTACAAAGTGTGTTTCTATTTCTGCAAGTGTGAAATTCTGCAAAACCTTTCCATAGATTGATAATTGTCTATACTTCGACCATGAAGGTAATCATTGAAACTATGACTACAAAACATGGAGAGAATAGTTGTTCCTTCATAAATAGTGCATGACAATTCACAATTTCCATACGAGTCCCAAATTGCTAATTAAATGTACAATCTTTCTAACTATCTTCTTGAAAAATTAAGGAGGTGATTAAAAGACCCAACATGTTGTTCTTGTGTATGCAAGAGGGCATGATGTCGATTGTGTATTAGGTGTGTACCAAGGTTAGACATGTAATATTTTATTCAAATTGAATAAAAAAACAAGAGAGCGGAACACTCAAGGAATGTTGGTTTTCCTGGTTTGGGTTTCCAGGATAAAATCTCTGTGTACTTTGTGATTTCTTTGTCATTTAATTTCTTAATTAAATTCTTCTTATCTTCTGCTAGGTTTAGTGTGGAAGTGTGTCTCATTTCCTGACATCAATTCTATCCTACACTTATATATTTTTCTTTGCATTCTCTGTGATGGATAATACCTACTCTGTCATGTTTTCACTTGGTCTCGCTAGGTCTAGTTCCTCATTCAATGACTTGTGATACATTTCTAGGATCTCATCAGCTATAGACCACATCCTTTTCCATGCTTTCTTCATGTTTTTTTTATTTATCCTTGTACATCAAGACAAACATTTTTCCATCTGTCTAGTAGCATCTGGGTCTTATCATGTTCCCTCTTTGTAAGCTTGAGTAATGTTTCAAGGGTTGTCCTGTATTCACTTTTCCACTACTTGATCTTCTCAAATGCTTGTTCTAGGTAGTCGTATTGGCCTTTGATTTCTCCTGACTGATCAGTTAGTTTTGAAATTTCTTCATTGTAATACTAGATCTCTCTCATCTCCATGAAGAATTTAACTCATGTTTCTTTCAGTTATTCATTTAGTTTGACAACTTCCTCTATAAACAAGGATATGAATTTATTTCCTTCTTTGTTTCCTCCCAACTAAAGTTGTTTCATTTCCTCCTCTAGGAGAGATATCTCGTGTCATTTTTATTCAGATATTTCGTTCTATTCCATCCCTTTCATCCTCATGAATGATATATTATGAGTGTATCTCTATATAGAATTTTCAACTTCCTTTTCATTTAGCCAGTTTGTCTACTCTACTTTGATCTAAAATTCATGTTCTAATTCTTGTCTCTGTTGTTGTAGTTTTTTTCTCTGGGAGTGCTACCTTGCATTTATACTCTTCTACCCTACAATTGAGCTCATTTAATGTGATAGTTTTTTCACCTATAAACACATGTAATGTTTTTTTTGTATCTACTATTTCCATTTGCATTTTTTCTCTACTTATGGGCCAATCAATATTTATTTTGGATATCTTTTTTCCATAGGTCTCCCTTGTTTTATTTTTATTTTTTTTGTTTCGACGACCTCTTCATGATTCCCTATTTTGATTTACTATAGTATAATTTTTATACAATGATCACTTCATCATCGAATTCTAACAACTTCCAGGACAAATACAATAAATTGGATGGTATCACGTTCAAAGGAGTCCGCGGGTTCAGGGGAGAGGTTAAAAATAACATTGATTTGGTTTCTACGGGGGTGGACATTCCACTTATCTCCTCTTCCTCCTTCTTCTTCTTCAAATATATAGCTTTCTGTGATTCTACTTCAATCCTTTCATGTTCCTTAGTGGCTGGACAAGCACATTTTTTAGATGTCATCCTTTTCTTTTCTGCGGCCTTGTGGACAACTTCATGCACCGTGACTTTGCAGGATCTCTCATCCTTTGTGGCCTTGCAAGCATGTGATTCTTCCATGGATTTGAGGTATTTTTCATATTCTACAGACTTAACTTTCTCTGTGGCTATGTAGGATACCTCGATATCTTCAAGTGACTTTTCCTATTGCTTATTTTGTTTATCCATTTATTTTGATTCAAATAATTGCTTTAACACTTCTTCTTATTTTTCTTTCCTAGATATGTTGTCCACATCCATATTCTCCCAGATGTCTCTTATTAATTTTTGTAGTTGTTGTTGAAATCAGATTTTCTTTACTTCTTTTTATCCTAGAAAAGAATCAACTCGGGGTGTACGTACTACATGGGCCAACACTTCTTCATATGATCTGGCCTCACAAAATATTTCTTCTTCTTCCCATATTTCATGCTTGAATGGAGGAACCATATTCATGGCCTTGTAGTGGGTATACTCGAAATTTATGGGGTTGTTTCTATTTGTTGTTCCTATACATAAAATCATCTGTTTAAGAGATAATACCTTCATCCTCACAAGCAAGAGATTTGTCAATGTGAATTTCCCCAACTTGATTGGGAAATTGGGCCAACTCCTTTTGTTCGAAGTGTGTAGGGAAGTTGTTCCTAAAATAATTGATGTGCTCATTTTCACCATAGAAACTATCTACATCATCACCCATCCATAGGCACGAAGCCACCCCTGAGAACCTTAACCTTTGACAAAATTATTTCAGAAATCCATACTAGAACCAACAAATAAACCCTAGCTTCTAACTACAACAAAAACTCAAGACAATTAGAGCTCTACTTCTCCAAGGGTAGCGCACAAGAGAGAGAGTATCCATATCCACTGTTACACATTATTTTGGTCACCCTGGTGATGTGTCTACAAGCATGTATTCAGCCTCTCAAAAGTATCTTTCCCATGAGAAAAGTAACTGGTTTTCTTCTCTAAAAGGATTGTTTTTAGAAGAATGTCGCATGCTAGTAGTATTATACATTACACAAATGTTGATTTCCATAAACTTCTCTAAATATAGCTTGCAGGGTTTCCATGGGCTGCTATATAGACAAGGTGCGACGACATTCTAAAACTGAGAAAAAGGAATAAGTTCATGAAAGTTATAGAATGAATCTTCTAGAATATGAGGTGGCATTCATGTGTTTGATATCCTACTCACCTCTCTGATTTGGTGGGATCATATTGATCTCTTTAACCATATTTCTCCTATATAATGATGGATTTCTCATGGAAAAGGTTAAGCAAAAAGTATTGAGCAAGAGAAAGTAAGGAATGATTAAGGTTGAATAAGATGTAAATTGTGTGAGGTACTCTACATCAGATTCTTGAGGGCTTCATCTTAGTCCATCGAGTTATTGTGGATCATCTTCATGCAATCTTGGAGAAAGTGTGTGTTGGAGCAAAGGGCCAGCAAAAGGGAATTTAGAAACATCAAGGTTGTTTGGTTGTATCTTCCACTTTCTCTTAATATAATACAGTGGCATGTTTATCTCCCATAAAATAATTCTCATTTTATTACATGATTCCTTGATCACATGTATAATTCTTCATTGAATATACTTGTTGTCACAGGGGCAGACCCAGGGTTCAACACTCAAGAGAACACCAACAAATCCCTAACTACCGACCCTTTCGGCAACACCTGCAAAGCAGATGAAGTCTCACTGGAGGTAGAGGCAGGGGTGGTTGCAAGACTCAGGTGTCTGCAACCTTAGCTAGGACATAGATCTATGATTATCTTTCTTACAACGCACTTAACATTAGTTATTTCCTAACATACATTCATTAATACACTTCACAGAAAGCACAGAGAACCGTAGTAATTACTCAGATCTAGAACTTAGCAATGATAAATAGGTTATACTCAATAGATTAAGAACTTAGCATCTTATGTATCATATATATCATGCATTCATATCTCATAAGAACAAAGCATCAATAAATCTATCTAAACATATCAGAGCACTTAGCAAGAGAGAGACAAGCACATCATCACAATACACATAGTTACCATGGTTCACCCCCACCCTGGGGCTATGTCCACAAAGTCTTCTTTATATTATCTTGGTCAAGCAGTTACAACACAGAGCTTCAATGACCCTTACCCTCCACAGGACAAGAGATCTGCACATCTCGCTAGATCCTCTTTCCTCGGGTAGATCCAAGCACTAAGCCTTCTCACACTCTGTGAATTCAACACTATTACAGCATGCACAGAGCTCTTATAGTCACACATACTTCTGATCACATAGATCCAACTTATGCACTAAGCCCTCAACTATATAGGGCCTCCTTTCTTGCATGGCCTAGACCTTTATTTATACATAGAAAAAGGCCTAAACAAGGGCCAACATCCCTTTCCCGTTACAATATTCCCAAAAAACCCAAAAAGGTTTCACAAAAAGTGTCGAGATCTCATGATCTCTACTTCACCATGCACTCCATCTTCGACAGGCAGTCGAAGTACCAAATGGTCAACTATGACCAAGTATTCCTCAAAACTTGGTCGAGGGCCAACAGGCCCTGTAATGTCCCCAAGGCCGAGCCCTGATGTAAAGCTTGCATTATGAATTGTAAGTATGTTTTAGTAGGCTGGTGAGCCAAGTTTATATAAGCTGGGGGCTTATGTGATTATTAGGCCAGGGAGCCTAAGTGTTGAAGGCCAAGAGCCTGCTTTTATATATGTAATCATGCAGGGAATTAATAAAAATATAAACATCACCATATGTAGGCTGACACGATGAATGAGTGATGGGGGACTAAACTTCCACAGAGTAGGCAAGGGATTATGGGTTGGAAGGTGGGAAGAGGGGCTAAGTGTTAAGCCTAGGGGCTTAAGCCTTGGGAATAATATTTTAATATTATTCCAAAAGATATGTGCATTATATGTTTTAGCCTAAGTCCTTTTGGAAGGACATGTGATTTCCAAATGGTGGGAGGAACGCATGCTAAAGGAGGCATGCAGTCGCATGGGGGACAAGTGTCAACCCTAGCGCATGCAATAAAAGGCTGAGATGAGTTGTGCTGGGGGGTTCCCTCTCCATTCTAATCGACCGTCGGAGTGTGAACCCATCCAACCTCTGCAAGAGATACCTTCGTGCACTCTGAACTGAAAAGGCGAGTGTTTGTATTTACTTCTGGAAGGTTGGGCACCCTTTCGGTTGTGAACCTTTAAGTTTGAGTCGACCCCTGCATGGACAACTCGTCACGCATCCCTGAGAACCAGAGCATGGGTCTATCCCATGTTGCCGGATTGAGGAAACAAAAGTGTCCAGTCCCTGATAAGCCTGGTTATGCTGTGGCACCTGTTTGTTGCTGCCCTGGGGTGTTCGTGTCTAGATTCTTGTTGACTGTGGTGGACGTGTCGTGTTTGACCCTATGTGTTGATTCTGAAAATCTGAAACATCCTCTGTCTAAGTGTCGAGCCTATGCATGGAGCCTTTTCCGAAGCCATATCCGTGAGACCATCTGCCATTGTTGAACCGGTTGGAAAGCCATGTCTGTTTTTCCTCATTGGTTGTGTGGCCAAACAATGATAGATTGTGTGGGGGCTTGTTGGCAAGTTGTACAAAACTCTCTCCAGGTGAGAGAGGTGGTTGAAGTTGGAAGACCAGGTTGTTGGACCTGTGAGCGACTCCCTCTAGGTGAGAGAGTGCGCAGAGGAAGGAGAGAACTCTTGGAAGGAACCTTGTAGCTTCCATAGAGCCCGGAGACTTCTAGTCCGGCCTGTTCATGTAACCCAAGGCAAGGGAGATTAGCAGCCGAAGGACTGTCCAGGTGACAGAGAAGGTGTATACTCCTGGCGTGGAACATGCGTGTGGGGGATGAGGGTCTGTGGGCAGTGAGCGTGGGATATTCCTTGGAGAGAATCCCCTCCTTGTGGTTGTGTGTTGTTTCCCTGTAACCTTAGCCTAGCCTAGGATTCCTTGTCTTGGGGTGGAGCTTAGTCCTAGCTCGGGGGTGACCAACTATTGAGTTGATGAGCAGTGCGGTCTACGGCTGGGAGGTTCGTGGAAGGCCTGCACTTGGTTGGTGGAACTGCCACTGTTTCAAAGATAAGTACCTGATTATGTTTTAATCATGTTTTGCATGAATCTAATGTTTATGTTATCATGATTTCCACTGTGTATATGAATTAGTATGAAATTCTATTGATTGTTAATTATGGAAGTAACTCATAAGAATACTCTGTGTAGAATGTGTTTATTTTTTTAAACACATGGGATTTATAATACATGTAGGAGTTATGTACCAAGTGGTGTTAAAGTTTCCTTTTAAGAGCGATTAAGCCATGGTAGCTGAAAAGGTGCACTATAGGCCCCCAACACTCACCTATGACTCATCCCAAGTCACTCTTCTCTAGGTAACTCTGCCTCTAAGGCCTTGAGCTTCATTTGAGTTGCTTCGACATGTTGCTTTGCTACTACTTCTTGCTCAACAAACTCCTGAATGAGTACGTTACTAACTAGTCCTTCTAAGCGCTACTCTGTTGTGTTCACGACATGTTCCAGGTCTGTCCCTTGGCTTTCAATCTCTAAGAATAGTTAACATGCTCTATCTTGTAAAGGTTGAAGTTGCTATGTCACTTCCATGACCTTGCTCTGGATCATATGAATATGTTTTTTCACGACGTGTTGTTCATGGGACCTCTTCATTTTCTCTATGGTCGGTAGGGTCTTTAGTTGTACCTGTAATTTCTCAGCTTGGTACTTCGCCTCCTGGAGCTGTGAATCCAATTTATGCAAGTCAGGGTTCTTGGATAGGTTCTCATGTATCTGTGTATTTCTACTACTTAATTTCTTACATTCTTCAGTGAGTTCCTTAATCCTTTCTACTGTACTTTGGGCATTCACTTCTCATTGGTCACGTTCTTCTTGTGGAGTACTCGGTATAGCTTGGAGCTCTAGTTCTACTACTCTTTGTTGCAGTTGTTGAATGACTTCAGCAAGCTTCATTACTTGGTGTTCTATGGGTTCTTCTACCTTCTATTATAAGCCAGTCACAAAGACAAATGCTCTATTGACATCTTATTCGATCTGGATTTTCTTCACGATAAGTTGCTCCTTCTCCTTTTGGATCTTTGTGTGTTCTTTATCAAACTTCTCTTAGATGGCCTCCTTCTCTTGTTGTGCATCTTGGCATTGCTCTATGATTTCCTCGTGTGCATGATTTAAGGCCTAGGTGGCATGTGTTGTTACTTCTTATGCTTTCCCAAGGCATACTTCGACTAGGTCGACAATCCTGTGAAGTAGAACTGACTCATCTCCTGCTTCAGGTGTTCCTTATGGCATAGGCATAGTGGAGACTGCACGGTTAGACTAGAGGGCTCATTGTACTCCTTGGAGCTCAACTCTGATTCTGTCGTACATATTCTGTTGCTTGGCCTCCTTCTTTTCTGTGATCTCTTCTACAGCTTCATTCAAAGTCATGAGGAGAAAGTTGAAGTCATTTGGATTGAGCATGGTCTTCATCTTGGTCACGGTCACTTTGGCTTTCTTCTTAACGGAAGACTTTGAAGGTGACCCTTTTATTTTCTTTAGAACTTAAACTTCATCTTCTGGTTTTTTTTCAACTTCTTATAGGTATTTGTCGTTACCTTCTTCATCTAGTGTGATGGAAGTTGTCCTTACAGAGTGGCTATCCACATCTTGAACCTCTTCAGTTTTCTTTGTCTCCTTTGTATTCTTTGTCTTCTTTGTCTTCTTTGTCTTACTGGGCCCAGGTGTGTCCTACGCAACTTTTGGGCTACTGATATCTAAAATATCCATTGGATATGCTGAAACGAGGAGGTCCACCGACAATTCCTTGGTGATCTCTTCAAGGTCTTCTTCTGTCATTTTATAATAGGACTATAGTTGTTCCTGGTGCTCATCAGTGCATGGAGTTAGGTATATGAAGTGGCAATCCACGCTGAACTTCATTAAGGGTCTGAATCTATGGAGTGTGTTTGAAGTAATGCGAGGTGTATCTTGTATCGTGATCTTCAACTGGATGTAGTATCTGTGAAAGAGGGTATTCGACTGCCATTGCTTGCTCATATCTATCGTGTACCATAATGTACTGAACTTCAAAGCCAATGGTTCAAATGGTATGGTTTCAAGAAAAACAACATCTCCCATGCTATGAAGGCAATCAGGATGAGAACCAGCTGAAGTGGAACTCATATCCTTGGTATTGTGCTTCTCTGCAATCCAATTCGAGTTGATCCACTAAGTACTTCGACCAGTTCATTTGGACTCCTTCTATGCATTTTCCTGTGAGATAAACTACAAACCCAAATACTTGCGTCAGTCTGTTCTTGCGGAATAACTTTCCTGTGATCATCTGATAGGCGAGGCGCACTGCGTCGCTGTCAATAGAGGTTACCTTGTAACCTCACGTGCCTTTTAAACATTTCCATAGGCCTCTTTAATCTTCTATGAAAGAGCGTGATCTGCATCCTTTCCAAGGTGATATTCTTGCGGGTTGGGGCCTTACATGCTCAGCTCAGTGATCTGATTGATCAATGTCGGATCAATCATTACACGTTGGTTCAACCAGAGATATCCTCCATGGTATATCGCCAATAGAAATTTTACGCAAGCGTTCACCTCTTGGTGCCTGCAAAAGTGTGGAATCTTCATTACATTAAGTAAGGTGGACTGTGTGAGGTTCATCATCCATTGCTGAGGGAATATCTTGTAATTATTCCCCTTTGTCATCTTTAGATACTTATGTGGGGCAAGCATACTATAGGATTTCTGGTCACCAAGGTTGAAGTCACAAAACTTCAATGCTGGGAGCTTGGTCTACTCAGTGAGAATTGCACGCACACCCTTTGGTAGGTACGTAGTGATCATAGGATAGTCATAATATCAGGGCACACTGTCATGATTGATTTCACCTTCAGGGGGGGTATGTAAGAGGGAAATATGCTTGAGATCAACTTGGCATTCGCAATGTCATCTCTATGTTTAGTGCATTTCTTGGGGGTCTGTCGGGATGGTCTAGCTCGAGCAGTGGATGGAGATGCTTCTAATCCTCTTGACGACGAGGCTTGGACTCTGGTGGACATTCCTCTTTCTGAAATAACTCTTTCATTTCTTAAGCTAACAGGTACTTCTCTCACCAATTCTTCTGTTGCGCTAAGCTCGTCGGACATGTAAACTCAGGATCACTTTCTCAGGTTGTCAATGGGATGAAGGTACCATAATCGAGTAGAGAGCAAGGTCAGGTAGTCACTATTCCACAATGCAGGTATTCTGTGAGCTCAAGATCTCAATTGGAAAAAGTGTCTTCCGGGCATGGAATGATGGAATAAGTAAGTAAAGATGTAACAGACTGCTTGCAATGGATAAGAGGTTCCATTAGCTCTTGATCTGTCCATTATGGTGTAGTCTAATGGTTAGGTAACAAGTCATAACTTTATTTCAAGCTGTTCGGGTCATCAGTGGAATGGGTATATCGTCTTCTAACGGTTATATTACTTCAACATGGTGAAGTGAAATATGTCATTATTCTGCTATCACGGCGAAGCTCAAACTCTGCATGTTTTCCTTCTGTGGGGTTTCTTTTGGAATGTTCTGTAATTTCTCCAACTTCGCTTTCTTCTTCATGATTTTTCTATCCTTCTTCCCAGTGAGCTTCGTCTTGGTCATCCCTTTTTCATTATGATTCTATTCTTCTCTTGGCATGGTAACTTCGTAGTGTTGAGATTCTTTCTTCAGATCCATGGGTATTACTTGTCCAACATATTTTTTGGTCCTCTGTGGTTCTTCTAGCATTCTGTCAACTTCGTCATTCAAGTTCCTAGGGTTAAGAACCCTTGATCTGTTCTCTTGTTCTTCAATCAACTGCGTGATCCTTCTAGTCATGAAGTCTCTTAACTCTTGTCTCTATTCTTCTAGTTCCTTTTCTGCTTCCTATTTTCTAGCTTGATCTTTCTCAATCAAAGGTTTACCAAGTAACATAGTAAACGGGGCGCTGTCCTCCAAAAACTTAACAATCTCAAAATCTTCTTCTGTCAAATATCCATGAGCATTCATAGATATCTAAGTGAGATTTCCACATAGGTTTACCGGCTTTCCTCTGAATAACCATATTCCCCCTAATGAAGGGGTCATGTCAGGTCTTCCTATAGCTTTCCAAGTTCCTTCTGTCATAATGTTCACCTGTGTTTCTTCAACAAAAACATAGTCGATGTCGAAGTCTCCTATTCTCACTTCGATCTATTCTTTCTTCTTGAAGATCTCTGATAGCTTAACATGTTGGTGATCATTCAAGGTATCTCTCATCTGTAGCAATATATTTTCTAATTCTTTCTGGGTTTATACTATAATCTTGGTCTCTTGATCTCCTGCTTGCTCTATATTCATCTTTTCAAGCCTAGCAATCATTTTAGGGCAATCCAGTACTTCATGGTCCATAGCCTTACACCAAAGACAAATGGGTCTTTTCCCAGGACATTCCTTAGCAAGATGTTCGGGCCTTATGCAATTGTAACAAAGAGTTACTTCTCTCTTTCTCTTCAATGATCCCCAACATTTCATGTATTGTGTGCTAGGATCATAATGGTTAGCCTACAAAAATTTCTTTCTAGGATCCTGCATCCATTGGTTAGTCCCAAAATTCTTTCTATGCATAGGTATAAAAAATCAATCACTATACTTATTAGATCTATTCATATCAAACTTTATTTCATCTATTAATGCTCTAGTTTTGAAGCTAGGATAGAATCTATCAAACATACCTAGATCCATGCTTTAGAAACAAAAAATATCACTTATCTTACTTCTACAGAGCACAAAGCTTCCAGATCTAAGACTTTTAACTATTCTTACCTTTATCAAAGAATAGAGCTTACAGATATTACCTCTTTCGTGTATATCTGACCTCTTTCTTCTTAGATCAGACTTCTTTTTCTTCAGATCTGACCTCTCTTCTTCAAATCTGACCTTTCTTTCTTGTCACAAAGCTTCATAGGTCAAATAGAATATTGTGCACTAGGGAAATAGATCTACTCATAGAGATTATTTCGCACAAAGATTCTTCTTCTTCTTCAGTTCCTAGCAATCATAGTTCCAGGTCCCGCAAATGGAACCATTTGTTTGCACAAGATTAGACCCAGGGTTCAACACTCAAGAGCGCACCAACAAAGCCCTAACTACCGACCCTTTCGGCAACACCTGAGAAGCATATGAAGTCTCACCCAAGGTAGAGGCAGGGGTGGTTGTAGGAATCAGGTGTCTACAACCTTAGCTGGGACACAGATCTGTGATTATCTTACTTACAGTGCACTTAGCATCAGTTATTTCCTAAAATACATTCATTAATACACTTCATAGAAATCATAGAGCACCACAGTAATTACTCAGATCTAGCACTTAGCAATGATAAACAGGTTATACTCAATAGATTATGCACTTAGCATCTTATGTATCATATCTAACATGCATTCATATCTCATAAGAACAAAGCATCAATAAATCTATCTAAACATATCAGAGCACTTAGAAAGAGAGAGACAATCACATCAGCACAATACACAGAGTTACCATGGTTCACCCCCACCCTGGAGCTACGTCCCCAAAGTCTTCTTTATATTATCTTGGTCAAGAAGTTACAATACAGAGCTTCAATGACCCTTACCCCGCACAGGACGAGAGGTCTACACAGCTCGCTAGATCCTCTTTCCCCAGGTAGATCCAAGCACTAAGCCTTCTCACACTTCGTGCACTCGGCACTATTACAACATGCACAGAGCTCTTATAGTCACACAGACTTATGATCACATAGATCCAACTTATGCACTAAGCCATTGATTAGACAGGGCCTCCTTTCTTACATGGCCTAGACCTATATTTATACATAGAAAAAGGCCTAAACAAGGACCGACATCCCTTTCCCGTTACAATATTCCCAAAAAACCAAAAAGGTTTCCACAAAAAGTGGTGAGATCTTGTGATCTCTGCTTCACCATGCGCTCCATCTTCGACAGGCACTCGAAGTACCAAACGGTCAACTATGACCAAGTATTCCTCAAAACTTGGTTGAGGGCCAACAATACTATTATTAATCACTTTGGTTTGTTTATATTCCATTGCATAATCAATATCACAAGAGAACAGAAGCAAAACATGGACAAAAAATACATAAGAGAGTGATATTCAAAGGTATGTTACTCATCCTTTCTTTGATGGTAGATTCAATGATTAGAGCTTAGGGAAAACGCCATGTCTTGTCTTGTTTTATTCTAGATCTACGTGGAACTAGGGAGATCAGTTTATGTCTACATTTACCGATATATCCAATAAAAAAATTGTTGACTCCACTGGGGATACGACCTATTTGTGGTTTTTTTTGTCTATTTTCCCTTAGCTTACCTATTTTCATTCTTTTTCAGTCACTGAGTTTGAAAGGGATCAATCTAGGCTCCCTAGCCCTGAAAGTTTCCTAAATTTCTTTACCCTCTTTCATATTTTCTTTTGTTTATAGATGTTTTTGCACTGTACTCTATATGTCATGTGCAGAAAATTTATATTGTCACACCCTAATTGTTCAGGCCAGTGCGGACTTTCCACACCCTACCCATTGCTAGCCTGCAGAAACTGGTGATTTATGCACTGTAGCCTACTGTTGGCCCATGACAGTGTCTGTAAATTGTTTTTTGAATTGGGTATTGATTGCCTTTTGATGCCAAGTTTTTCCTTGATCACCTGAAGGGAACTTTTGAGGTCAGTATTTGATTGATTTCTGAATTTAAAACTTGCTTTTTGATTGGTTTTCAAAGATTGCAAACCCTTCATTATCATTTTGTAAGTTTTTTTCTTCTTGATTTTTATCAACTAGGATATAATCTATGATTGTAGATCTGGGTTCTTGATTGATCAAAAGTCTTTCATTTGAGTGAAGTTTTGGATTATTTTACATTTTTTGGATTGCTTGTTGATTTGAAAGCTATTGCTTGTTTGCATTTGATAAACACTTTCTTGTCATCTTTGTTTTTTATATTCACTGAAAGTTTGATTTGGGTTTCTATTGAGTGTATCTATTTGCTTTGATTACATTTCCTTTCATTAGTATACCTCAGATCTGGTTTCGGAAAGGAAAATTAAGGTCATTCATTCTTTTTAAAGTAATCATTAATAAAAATATTTTCATTCAAAACTGAAAGAGAACAAATTGAGAAATTTCATTGCTTATGATTGTTTGGATTTGTCATTCATTCAAGAAAAGAAATTATATTTCGTAGCTTTCATGTTTCCAGAAAGATATATTCTCCCTATTGTAGATAGAATTCATTGAACGAAATATTGCATCATTCATATCTATTTGCATATTATTGGGTCAAGGTATCTCACAACATTGGTTTCATCTAAGCCTCCCTCTTGAGTAAACAACAACCTCTAAAAAAAAATTGCGTAATTTAAAATTTTACTTAATAACTTTTATTTTCTAGGGACCTTTTACACCAACATTAGTTAGGCTATTGCTTTGGGATAGGATGTGAGACACACTCTCCAAACAAAAAAAAAAACAATAGAATCTTGTGATAGGGAGTGTTCAAATCCATTTGCAACATTTTGTCCTGGGAAGCCCTTCTCACCCAAGGTTCAAACCTGAGGTCGCATTGAGACTGGCAAAGTTACTCACCCTGCTTTGTTGGAATTGGTGTAGAGATTACGCCTAATATGGGGGTCTCTTAAAGGTATACCCACAATGATGAGTGGAAGCCTCTCAAGTTGATTTTGGGCTAGAAACCATGCCTTTGTGCATGGATCAGACTGTCGATTATTTCCCCAGGCATCACTGTTGTTCTTGGTAGCCTTAGTTGCCTATTTTTTTAGGGTATTACATGAGGTGACTATGGAGAGGAAAGTCTTCATGGTAGCCAGAATTGACGTTGGCCAGAATCACTTGGGCTCCTTAGAGGGTATACCCACGATTATGTGTGGGAGCATGCACCAAGGTGTAAGTCCGTTAAGCAGGTCGTCAACGTAACTTTTCCACCCACTCTGTCCTAGCCCCTTCTTGTCGACTTCGTGATGTTGGGTTTCATCACCAAATAGTGACTTTGAAATAAGAAGGTTTGTTTTCTTGGTTTGATTCCTAGATTTTATTAGCAAGTGTTGTTTTCTTTCATAGTTGGCCATAGATTTTTTGCGTAAAATATTTGGCTTGGCTAACATCGACCCTCCACGTCGTTCACGTAGGGTCCATGGACTTCCTCTTAAAAATATGGAGGATTATCTCCCTCTACCTCCTCATTCACTAAAGGTCTCTCCTCAACAGAGTGAGGTGTAGGACACTGTAACCTCACAAGAGGAAGGTTCCACCTCTTTAGAAAGTTTCTGAATTGTTTATGATTCTCTAGAGACTTTTCACATTCCTCTTGGATACGAGAGACATATTCTCCAGTTGAACTCGTCTGGAGAACTTGTTGTTGACACTTTTGGAATACAGTCTAGACCCCATTCAGACCTTGGATTCAGGAGTCCTCTTTGGACTACCGACATATTTAGAAGCCTGCCTCGCATAGTGCAGGAACTTTACGGCTCAGGAGAAGGTGTTGATATACTTGTTGTATCACAAATACCCATAGTGTTTGATACCTACATGGTGCCGCCAAACCACTTTTCTAGTGCAACTAGCCATATCACCATCATTCCAGACACATAGTCCATTGGTCTTAGCTCAATGTTTTCTCTCCATATGGCCCATTCTACTATGGTATTGCATGTTACAACTATTCCTACTAGGAATGTGGTGGTTAGCCAAGCTCCCATTGGTACACCACTCTCTTCTAGACCTATTGTGTCACTTCCTCCTAGGTATTGCACTTTGAATCCTTCCACTTTTATCCCTACCCAGGTCCCATTCGGAGTTTTTGGACTTTTTGTTCCACCTGGGTACAATGATGCTACTAATTTTGTTCCTACCCCTTCCCAGGTCCTCTCTGAAGGGTCTTATCCATCGTTTCTCGGGGGATCTGGCCCTAGTGGCTCCAATCCAATTGGAAGCACCCATCCTCCATTCACTTATGGTTATCAAATACTCATTGCAGGGCAATCTAATGTTGGGGGGTATCCTCCACTTGGAGGAAAACCTCAGGTTGGACTCTACAACCCACTGTATGGAAAAAACACATCCAGATCACTAGCCCACCTTTGGAATCTCTTGCCTAAGGAAATCCACAATCATCTGAGGGGAAATAGCCTCAAAGAAACCCTTTTATACCCCCTCACTCGGGCCAACCATATTTGGGTTCTTTGGGTTCCACTTGGGGTCCACACATTCAGTCTAGTGTCCCTTTTCAAGGGAACATTTCCAACCAACCCAACCCTATGGGCTACATGCCTCCACATCCTCATTCGAATTTGTCAGGACACTCCACGTACGTGAAAACTGCTTATGGTTCTACTGGTATACCGATGAGACTTCCTCCCCAAAGTCACCAGTACCCTCAAGTGAATAGACAAATTCCTTTTCTAGCCACTTTTGATCTACCCGACTTGTCTAGAATCTTGAATGATCCTATCTTACATTCTCCCCATTGGCCCGTCATACCATCCAAGCTACCATCCAACATTCCCAAATTTTATGGTAAATCGGGAGAAGACCTAAACAATCATGTCGTTAATTTTCAACTTTGGTTCTCGTCCAAGTCTTTGATGGATGACTCTATTTGGTTATGTCTCTTTCAATGAACTCTCA
Organism: Picea engelmannii; assembly: GCA_009831015.1. Classification (NCBI taxonomy): domain Eukaryota; kingdom Viridiplantae; phylum Streptophyta; class Pinopsida; order Pinales; family Pinaceae; genus Picea; species Picea engelmannii. The sequence continues at coordinate 4,396 of WSFP011414723.1, read as the reverse complement.
TGGGTTCAGCTGCAAAGTGGTATATAGAATTACTGTGAGGTTTCTTTAATGAATTCAACACCCTTTCCATGGATTTTCTCACACATTACCAATTTCCTATCAGTTATGAGACAAGAACTGAGATTTTGAGTTCCTTTAAGCAATCTTTGGCCACTCATATTTCTGATCACATCCATGAGTGGAGACGAAGACGACGTTTGATCAAACTCAACCTTCCTGATCAGTTATTGGCTGAATGGTTCATTAAATCATTCGTGAATGAAATCTCTCATGATGTTTCCATGGGTGGTGTTGTCACTAAAGAGAAGGCAATTAGTCACGCTCAGTACATAGATCTCGTTTATTTGCAAACGAGAACTCTTTACGACTTGCTCCCTGATGCTCCTCACCCTTATACCATCGCTACCTCAAAAACCCCAGCAACTTCTCATGTTGTTTATGGTGTGATTGGAACCTTCCATGCTAATGATAAATCCACATTGGCCACTCACACAAATCCCAAATCTCCTGCTTCTAATGTTCAAATTTCTCCAACTCCTACTCCTTCAACTAGCAAAACTTCTGAGATTAAGTTTGTTCAATCCACCCCTGCCAGAAAAAATAAGTCTAAAAAAGTAAAGGGCGAGAATAAAGAGGATGGAAATAATAATCCACAATCCGATAAAGCTAAGACCCAGTTTCTAATGATAAGGATAAGCGTTAACCTCGATATCCTGTCCTTATCTGTGGTGATGATCACTACATGAAAGACTGTCTGAGATGCGCTAAGGTCACTAAGTTCCTTCAAGGGACCAAAAAACCTCCTACACCTGTCATTTTGTCACAACCTTTTCCTTCTCAACAACAGGCTCAATTGGTCATTCATGACCAACCCTCTCCTTCCACCACTTCATATGTCCTTATGTGTATTTGTAATTCTACCAAGAATGATGTTTCCATCACCACTTGAGGAAAAGATTATTCTCCTTCAAAGGAGAATGTTGACAATTTACCACCTTCGTTGGTTCAACCGCCTCCTTCAATTTCACCTCCCAACGTTCCTCTTCATCTTGAACAACCGAATATCGATATAGTTCTATGCCTTCCTCCAAAGGGTGTTGTTCAAAAGTCTACTTTCAATCCTCATGCATGTACTGCTCAAAACTATAGTATTGTAGAAGATCTTGTGCAAGCACCCTCTATGATGTCAGCTATCAAAGTCCTTCAATGTTGTCCCACTCAACGAAAGGAACTATTAAAGGCCATTGGTGGAATTGATCCCACAGATACGAATTGGAAGGAAAATCGATCAACGTAGAGGTTGAGATCTTTGATGTGCCTCTTGACTATAACCTCTTACTTGGTCGTAGCTGCATTGATTCCATGCATGCCATAGTGTCAACCCTTTTCTATGTGTTATGTTTCCCACATCAAGGAAAAGTGTTTACGGTTGACCAACTGGCCCTTTTCAACTCTAATTCTCATACTAGAAACATGCCCTTTATCTCGAAGACACCTCCTGGGTACGCGAATGTCATTGTGGGTCTCCTAAAAGATTCCACTTTAATGGGTACCTTTCCAATACCACAACCTGATGTTCCACCTCCTTTTTTCACCTCGATCAACATGATTTCCACCTCCATCCATGAAACCCCCGCTTCTTATGACCCATGGATAGTACCTGATCCTGGTGATTATCTTCTCTATGGAGAAAAAATGCCTTTAAGTACAGTTGAATCCGCTTATCAATCCATTCAATCTGCAACCCCTTCTACTCCCTCTCTTGGTGATTCATCTCCCAATCTATTTCATGTCATCTTTTCTATAGATGAGATGATCATGTCAGTTATGTCTATGGAGGACACCCCATGGGATGATGGACATCATCGTTCCATCCTCTTCCTAGAGAAACACACCATACATAGTTACCAATGGATTTCGACTCTATCAATCGTTGTTGTCATTTCCTTTTTTCCCCAGTCAACACACGATGTGCTTTATGAAGGGAACCTGAGTAATATTTCACCCACTATTCCTCTTGACATATCCATTAAACTTGGAGTTGTTGAAAATGTTCACATTAGGGTCGCATGTTCCGATGATGAATTTTTCACTTCTAAGTCTATTTTTCAAGAATTGTGTGACATTTTTTCTTGGAGTTATGAAGAGATGTCGGGTATTGACCCAAATATCATTGTGCATGAAATTAAGACCTACCTGGACACTAAACTTGTTCAGAAGAGACATCGCCCGGTCCACCCTCGTAAAGCCATCATTATCAAGCTCAAATTCGAAAAACTTATTAAATATGGATTTATCTATCTTGTGGCCTTAACCGATTGGGCATCCAATCTAGTTTTGGTCAATAAAAAACAAGGCACGATCCGTGTACGTGTCAATTATAGGGATATTAATAAATCTTGTCCTAAGGACAATTATCCAACCCCCTTCATTGACGAGATCGTCGATGATTGTGCCAGGAGTGAAATATTCTCTTTAATGGACAATTTCTTCGGCTATAATCAGATTAATATTTTCCCCACAAATCAACACAAGACTTCTTTCATCTATTCTTGGGGTACCTTTGCCTACCGAAAATTGCTTTTCGGTTTAAATAACGTTGGAGTGATTTTTCAACGTGCTATGTCTTATCCTGCAACGTCCCCAGCCATCCATGTCAGGCCACACTATGCCAAAGAACTCTTATTGTTCTCTCTGCGGAACATAGTGTAACATACCCATCATCCAATTGAGCTATGCCACATAAATTTTTTGAACTGCATGCAATTAAAATATATACACACAGAACTCTAGCGGAAACATATATATAAAATGTAAACAACTAAATGCATCTGTAAATGCATGGATTCACACTCAAATAACAGTAAACATATACATGCAGCATATACAAGAAATACCCATAAAAATAAACACAGTTATAACTGCACATATGATAACCCATAAAAATAAGCACGTAAATAACAATGCAACATGTAAATTTGTCACACAGTTGGCACTTATCTTTGTAAGAATGTCACCAACTGCGTGCAAACCTTCCACAAACCTCCCAGCCTTAGAACACATTATTCATCACTCTCAACAATGAGTCACCCCCGAGCTGGGACTAAACTCCACCCAGGTAAAGGGATTCCCAACCAGGCTAATGACTCATAGACAACAAGAAAGACTTTGTCTCAAGTGCCAAATCAAACTCACAACCTACAGTCCCTCATTCCCCACATGCATGTCCCACCCTAGGAAGTGTGCCCCTTCTTTACTCAACAGCCTTCGGTTGTCCCACTTCCTTTCCAGGCTTCAACAACATGCCGAACAAGAAGTCTCAGAGCCCTATAGATATAGTTTAGAACCTTCAGGAAATAAACTCCCAACAATTCTCTCACCCAGAGAGAATTCTCACGGGCCTAACAACCCATCTCTTTAGTATCTCATGGGTCTGGAAACCCGCTCTTCAATATCCCACGGGCCTAACAACCCTCTTCTTCAGTCCATCTCCCAAGCTAACCATCTACACAAACAAGTGTGGCTATGGATACAGGTTTAGATACAATGATAGGAAAGTATGGAGAATAGTTGAATGCATGAGTTAAATGAAGATATGGAGGATAGATGGTTGAGTGAGTGAAAACTCATGGAATGGATTCTTGCATGATCAAATGATGGAAGGAATGACCCCCAAAATGAACTAGTTCCATACAATAAGTATGCATGTCCCCAATTTGACACTTGTCATGTTGGGAGATACTTTGGCCCACTTGTCCCCAACTTTGGAACTTAGGATAAAATAATTATCCATACTTTATGATTTAAGAAATATTAATATAATATTCATTTTTGGCTTAAGCTCCCTAGCTTAGCTCTTTTTCCTTAACTTTTAGGCCCCTCCCTTTCCCTAACTAGTGGATTTTAGTCCCTCATCTCTTTTATCATGGTCGATCTATGCGCAACGATGTATTTTATATTAATGATGAGACATATGCAAAAATATGCTCACTGGCCTTTAACACCTAGGCTCTCTGGCCTAATCATCACATAATCCTTTTGGCTTATAATAAACTGTCTCACCAGCCTATAAAACGTAGCATATACATAAAGGCTCCCTGTCCTCAAAATCACGTGCACTTAAGTTTGTTGCGCACAACATCCTGGAATGTGCACACTTCCTCCTTTTACTGCGTAGTACATGTGCACACTATGTCATGAAAGGTGCATACAAAAATGATATCAAAAAGCTCACTAACTTAAATACATTTGCATTTACATTTACAATTGGGTTCAGCCTGGGGATATTACAATAGCCTCCCCTTATTTATGCACTATCCTCAGTGCATTATATATCATGTACCATTCCAATTCTCTAAAATTTCCAAGGTTTATCTATTGAAATCTTGTTATCCAT
>WSFP011414722.1:0-23935 GCA_009831015.1 Picea engelmannii | reverse complement strand
ATGGATAACAAGATTTCAATAGATAAACCTTGGAAATTTTAGAGAATTGGAATGGTACATGATATATAATGCACTGAGGATAGTGCATAAATAAGGGGAGGCTATTGTAATATCCCCAGGCTGAACCCAATTGTAAATGTAAATGCAAATGTATTTAAGTTAGTGAGCTTTTTGATATCATTTTTGTATGCACCTTTCATGACATAGTGTGCACATGTACTACGCAGTAAAAGGAGGAAGTGTGCACATTCCAGGATGTTGTGCGCAACAAACTTAAGTGCACGTGATTTTGAGGACAGGGAGCCTTTATGTATATGCTACGTTTTATAGGCTGGTGAGACAGTTTATTATAAGCCAAAAGGATTATGTGATGATTAGGCCAGAGAGCCTAGGTGTTAAAGGCCAGTGAGCATATTTTTGCATATGTCTCATCATTAATATAAAATACATCGTTGCGCATAGATCGACCATGATAAAAGAGATGAGGGACTAAAATCCACTAGTTAGGGAAAGGGAGGGGCCTAAAAGTTAAGGAAAAAGAGCTAAGCTAGGGAGCTTAAGCCAAAAATGAATATTATATTAATATTTCTTAAATCATAAAGTATGGATAATTATTTTATCCTAAGTTCCAAAGTTGGGGACAAGTGGGCCAAAGTATCTCCCAACATGACAAGTGTCAAATTGGGGACATGCATACTTATTGTATGGAACTAGTTCATTTTGGGGGTCATTCCTTCCATCATTTGATCATGCAAGAATCCATTCCATGAGTTTTCACTCACTCAACCATCTATCCTCCATATCTTCATTTAACTCATGCATTCAACTATTCTCCATACTTTCCTATCATTGTATCTAAACCTGTATCCATAGCCACACTTGTTTGTGTAGATGGTTAGCTTGGGAGATGGACTGAAGAAGAGGGTTGTTAGGCCCGTGGGATATTGAAGAGCGGGTTTCCAGACCCATGAGATACTAAAGAGATGGGTTGTTAGGCCCGTGAGAATTCTCTCTGGGTGAGAGAATTGTTGGGAGTTTATTTCCTGAAGGTTCTAAACTATATCTATAGGGCTCTGAGACTTCTTGTTCGGCATGTTGTTGAAGCCTGGAAAGGAAGTGGGACAACCGAAGGCTGTTGAGTAAAGAAGGGGCACACTTCCTAGGGTGGGACATGCATGTGGGGAATGAGGGACTGTAGGTTGTGAGTTTGATTTGGCACTTGAGACAAAGTCTTTCTTGTTGTCTATGAGTCATTAGCCTGGTTGGGAATCCCTTTACCTGGGTGGAGTTTAGTCCCAGCTCGGGGGTGACTCATTGTTGAGAGTGATGAATAATGTGTTCTAAGGCTGGGAGGTTTGTGGAAGGTTTGCACGCAGTTGGTGACATTCTTACAAAGATAAGTGCCAACTGTGTGACAAATTTACATGTTGCATTGTTATTTACGTGCTTATTTTTATGGGTTATCATATGTGCAGTTATAACTGTGTTTATTTTTATGGGTATTTCTTGTATATGCTGCATGTATATGTTTACTGTTATTTGAGTGTGAATCCATGCATTTACAGATGCATTTAGTTGTTTACATTTTATATATATGTTTCCGCTAGAGTTCTGTGTGTATATATTTTAATTGCATGCAGTTCAAAAAATTTATGTGGCATAGCTCAATTGGATGATGGGTATGTTACACTATGTTCCGCAGAGAGAACAATAAGAGTTCTTTGGCATAGTGTGGCCTGACATGGATGGCTGGGGACGTTGCAGGATAAGACATAGCACGTTGAAAAATCACTCCAACGTTATTTAAACCGAAAAGCAATTTTCGGTAGGCAAAGGTACCCCAAGAATAGATGAAAGAAGTCTTGTGTTGATTTGTGGGGAAAATATTAATCTGATTATAGCCGAAGAAATTGTCCATTAAAGAGAATATTTCACTCCTGGCACAATCATCGACGATCTCGTCAATGAAGGGGGTTGGATAATTGTCCTTAGGACAAGATTTATTAATATCCCTATAATTGACACGTACACGGATCGTGCCTTGTTTTTTATTGACCAAAACTAGATTGGATGCCCAATCGGTTAAGGCCACAAGATAGATAAATCCATATTTAATAAGTTTTTCGAATTTGAGCTTGATAATGATGGCTTTACGAGGGTGGACCGGGCGATGTCTCTTCTGAACAAGTTTAGTGTCCAGGTAGGTCTTAATTTCATGCACAATGATATTTGGGTCAATACCCGACATCTCTTCATAACTCCAAGAAAAAATGTCACACAATTCTTGAAAAATAGACTTAGAAGTGAAAAATTCATCATCGGAACATGCGACCCTAATGTGAACATTTTCAACAACTCCAAGTTTAATGGATATGTCAAGAGGAATAGTGGGTGAAATATTACTCAGGTTCCCTTCATAAAGCACATCGTGTGTTGACTGGGGAAAAAAGGAAATGACAACAACGATTGATAGAGTCGAAATCCATTGGTAACTATGTATGGTGTGTTTCTCTAGGAAGAGGATGGAACGATGATGTCCATCATCCCATGGGGTGTCCTCCATAGACATAACTGACATGATCATCTCATCTATAGAAAAGATGACATGAAATAGATTGGGAGATGAATCACCAAGAGAGGGAGTAGAAGGGGTTGCAGATTGAATGGATTGATAAGCGGATTCAACTGTACTTAAAGGCATTTTTTCTCCATAGAGAAGATAATCACCAGGATCAGGTACTATCCATGGGTCATAAGAAGCGGGGGTTTCATGGATGGAGGTGGAAATCATGTTGATCGAGGTGAAAAAAGGAGGTGGAACATCAGGTTGTGGTATTGGAAAGGTACCCATTAAAGTGGAATCTTTTAGGAGACCCACAATGACATTCGCGTACCCAGGAGGTGTCTTCGAGATAAAGGGCATGTTTCTAGTATGAGAATTAGAGTTGAAAAGGGCCAGTTGGTCAACCGTAAACACTTTTCCTTGATGTGGGAAACATAACACATAGAAAAGGGTTGACACTATGGCATGCATGGAATCAATGCAGCTACGACCAAGTAAGAGGTTATAGTCAAGAGGCACATCAAAGATCTCAACCTCTACGTTGATCGATTTTCCTTCCAATTCGTATCTGTGGGATCAATTCCACCAATGGCCTTTAATAGTTCCTTTCGTTGAGTGGGACAACATTGAAGGACTTTGATAGCTGACATCATAGAGGGTGCTTGCACAAGATCTTCTACAATACTATAGTTTTGAGCAGTACATGCATGAGGATTGAAAGTAGACTTTTGAACAACACCCTTTGGAGGAAGGCATAGAACTATATCGATATTCGGTTGTTCAAGATGAAGAGGAACGTTGGGAGGTGAAATTGAAGGAGGCGGTTGAACCAACGAAGGTGGTAAATTGTCAACATTCTCCTTTGAAGGAGAATAATCTTTTCCTCAAGTGGTGATGGAAACATCATTCTTGGTAGAATTACAAATACACATAAGGACATATGAAGTGGTGGAAGGAGAGGGTTGGTCATGAATGACCAATTGAGCCTGTTGTTGAGAAGGAAAAGGTTGTGACAAAATGACAGGTGTAGGAGGTTTTTTGGTCCCTTGAAGGAACTTAGTGACCTTAGCGCATCTCAGACAGTCTTTCATGTAGTGATCATCACCACAGATAAGGACAGGATATCGAGGTTAACGCTTATCCTTATCATTAGAAACTGGGTCTTAGCTTTATCGGATTGTGGATTATTATTTCCATCCTCTTTATTCTCGCCCTTTACTTTTTTAGACTTATTTTTTCTGGCAGGGGTGGATTGAACAAACTTAATCTCAGAAGTTTTGCTAGTTGAAGGAGTAGGAGTTGGAGAAATTTGAACATTAGAAGCAGGAGATTTGGGATTTGTGTGAGTGGCCAATGTGGATTTATCATTAGCATGGAAGGTTCCAATCACACCATAAACAACATGAGAAGTTGCTGGGGTTTTTGAGGTAGCGATGGTATAAGGGTGAGGAGCATCAGGGAGCAAGTCGTAAAGAGTTCTCGTTTGCAAATAAACGAGATCTATGTACTGAGCGTGACTAATTGCCTTCTCTTTAGTGACAACACCACCCATGGAAACATCATGAGAGATTTCATTCACGAATGATTTAATGAACCATTCAGCCAATAACTGATCAGGAAGGTTGAGTTTGATCAAACGTCGTCTTCGTCTCCACTCATGGATGTGATCAGAAATATGAGTGGCCAAAGATTGCTTAAAGGAACTCAAAATCTCAGTTCTTGTCTCATAACTGATAGGAAATTGGTAATGTGTGAGAAAATCCATGGAAAGGGTGTTGAATTCATTAAAGAAACCTCACAGTAATTCTATATACCACTTTGCAGCTGAACCCATGAGAGTTCATTGAAAGAGACATAACCAAATAGAGTCATCCATCAAAGACTTGGACGAGAACCAAAGTTGAAAATTAACGACATGATTGTTTAGGTCTTCTCCCGATTTACCATAAAATTTGGGAATGTTGGATGGTAGCTTGGATGGTATGACGGGCCAATGGGGAGAATGTAAGATAGGATCATTCAAGATTCTAGACAAGTCGGGTAGATCAAAAGTGGCTAGAAAAGGAATTTGTCTATTCACTTGAGGGTACTGGTGACTTTGGGGAGGAAGTCTCATCGGTATACCAGTAGAACCATAAGCAGTTTTCACGTACGTGGAGTGTCCTGACAAATTCGAATGAGGATGTGGAGGCATGTAGCCCATAGGGTTGGGTTGGTTGGAAATGTTCCCTTGAAAAGGGACACTAGACTGAATGTGTGGACCCCAAGTGGAACCCAAAGAACCCAAATATGGTTGGCCCGAGTGAGGGGGTATAAAAGGGTTTCTTTGAGGCTATTTCCCCTCAGATGATTGTGGATTTCCTTAGGCAAGAGATTCCAAAGGTGGGCTAGTGATCTGGATGTGTTTTTTCCATACAGTGGGTTGTAGAGTCCAACCTGAGGTTTTCCTCCAAGTGGAGGATACCCCCCAACATTAGATTGCCCTGCAATGAGTATTTGATAACCATAAGTGAATGGAGGATGGGTGCTTCCAATTGGATTGGAGCCACTAGGGCCAGATCCCCCGAGAAACGATGGATAAGACCCTTCAGAGAGGACCTGGGAAGGGGTAGGAACAAAATTAGTAGCATCATTGTACCCAGGTGGAACAAAAAGTCCAAAAACTCCGAATGGGACCTGGGTAGGGATAAAAGTGGAAGGATTCAAAGTGCAATACCTAGGAGGAAGTGACACAATAGGTCTAGAAGAGAGTGGTGTACCAATGGGAGCTTGGCTAACCACCACATTCCTAGTAGGAATAGTTGTAACATGCAATACCATAGTAGAATGGGCCATATGGAGAGAAAACATTGAGCTAAGACCAATGGACTATGTGTCTGGAATGATGGTGATATGGCTAGTTGCACTAGAAAAGTGGTTTGGCGGCACCATGTAGGTATCAAACACTATGGGTATTTGTGATACAACAAGTATATCAACACCTTCTCCTGAGCCGTAAAGTTCCTGCACTATGCGAGGCAGGCTTCTAAATATGTCGGTAGTCCAAAGAGGACTCCTGAATCCAAGGTCTGAATGGGGTCTAGACTGTATTCCAAAAGTGTCAACAACAAGTTCTCCAGACGAGTTCAACTGGAGAATATGTCTCTCGTATCCAAGAGGAATGTGAAAAGTCTCTAGAGAATCATAAACAATTCAGAAACTTTCTAAAGAGGTGGAACCTTCCTCTTGTGAGGTTACAGTGTCCTACACCTCACTCTGTTGAGGAGAGACCTTTAGTGAATGAGGAGGTAGAGGGAGATAATCCTCCATATTTTTAAGAGGAAGTCCATGGACCCTACGTGAACGACGTGGAGGGTCGATGTTAGCCAAGCCAAATATTTTACGCAAAAAATCTATGGCCAACTATGAAAGAAAACAACACTTGCTAATAAAATCTAGGAATCAAACCAAGAAAACAAACCTTCTTATTTCAAAGTCACTATTTGGTGATGAAACCCAACATCACGAAGTCGACAAGAAGGGGCTAGGACAGAGTGGGTGGAAAAGTTACGTTGACGACCTGCTTAACGGACTTACACCTTGGTGCATGCTCCCACACATAATCGTGGGTATACCCTCTAAGGAGCCCAAGTGATTCTGGCCAACGTCAATTCTGGCTACCATGAAGACTTTCCTCTCCATAGTCACCTCATGTAATACCCTAAAAAAATAGGCAACTAAGGCTACCAAGAACAACAGTGATGCCTGGGGAAATAATCGACAGTCTGATCCATGCACAAAGGCATGGTTTCTAGCCCAAAATCAACTTGAGAGGCTTCCACTCATCATTGTGGGTATACCTTTAAGAGACCCCCATATTAGGCGTAATCTCTACACCAATTCCAACAAAGCAGGGTGAGTAACTTTGCCAGTCTCAATGCGACCTCAGGTTTGAACCTTGGGTGAGAAGGGCTTCCCAGGACAAAATGTTGCAAATGGATTTGAACACTCCCTATCACAAGATTCTATTGTTTTTTTTTTTGTTTGGAGAGTGTGTCTCACATCCTATCCCAAAGCAATAGCCTAACTAATGTTGGTGTAAAAGGTCCCTAGAAAATAAAAGTTATTAAGTAAAATTTTAAATTACGCAATTTTTTTTTAGAGGTTGTTGTTTACTCAAGAGGGAGGCTTAGATGAAACCAATGTTGTGAGATACCTTGACCCAATAATATGCAAATAGATATGAATGATGCAATATTTCGTTCAATGAATTCTATCTACAATAGGGAGAATATATCTTTCTGGAAACATGAAAGCTACGAAATATAATTTCTTTTCTTGAATGAATGACAAATCCAAACAATCATAAGCAATGAAATTTCTCAATTTGTTCTCTTTCAGTTTTGAATGAAAATATTTTTATTAATGATTACTTTAAAAAGAATGAATGACCTTAATTTTCCTTTCCGAAACCAGATCTGAGGTATACTAATGAAAGGAAATGTAATCAAAGCAAATAGATACACTCAATAGAAACCCAAATCAAACTTTCAGTGAATATAAAAAACAAAGATGACAAGAAAGTGTTTATCAAATGCAAACAAGCAATAGCTTTCAAATCAACAAGCAATCCAAAAAATGTAAAATAATCCAAAACTTCACTCAAATGAAAGACTTTTGATCAATCAAGAACCCAGATCTACAATCATAGATTATATCCTAGTTGATAAAAATCAAGAAGAAAAAAACTTACAAAATGATAATGAAGGGTTTGCAATCTTTGAAAACCAATCAAAAAGCAAGTTTTAAATTCAGAAATCAATCAAATACTGACCTCAAAAGTTCCCTTCAGGTGATCAAGGAAAAACTTGGCATCAAAAGGCAATCAATACCCAATTCAAAAAACAATTTACAGACACTGTCATGGGCCAACAGTAGGCTACAGTGCATAAATCACCAGTTTCTGCAGGCTAGCAATGGGTAGGGTGTGGAAAGTCCGCACTGGCCTGAACAATTAGGGTGTGACAATATAAATTTTCTGCACATGACATATAGAGTACAGTGCAAAAACATCTATAAACAAAAGAAAATATGAAAGAGGGTAAAGAAATTTAGGAAACTTTCAGGGCTAGGGAGCCTAGATTGATCCCTTTCAAACTCAGTGACTGAAAAAGAATGAAAATAGGTAAGCTAAGGGAAAATAGACAAAAAAAACCACAAATAGGTCGTATCCCCAGTGGAGTCAACAATTTTTTTATTGGATATATCGGTAAATGTAGACATAAACTGATCTCCCTAGTTCCACGTAGATCTAGAATAAAACAAGACAAGACATGGCGTTTTCCCTAAGCTCTAATCATTGAATCTACCATCAAAGAAAGGATGAGTAACATACCTTTGAATATCACTCTCTTATGTATTTTTTGTCCATGTTTTGCTTCTGTTCTCTTGTGATATTGATTATGCAATGGAATATAAACAAACCAAAGTGATTAATAATAGTATTGTTGGCCCTCAACCAAGTTTTGAGGAATACTTGGTCATAGTTGACCGTTTGGTACTTCGAGTGCCTGTCGAAGATGGAGCGCATGGTGAAGCAGAGATCACAAGATCTCACCACTTTTTGTGGAAACCTTTTTGGTTTTTTGGGAATATTGTAACGGGAAAGGGATGTCGGTCCTTGTTTAGGCCTTTTTCTATGTATAAATATAGGTCTAGGCCATGTAAGAAAGGAGGCCCTGTCTAATCAATGGCTTAGTGCATAAGTTGGATCTATGTGATCATAAGTCTGTGTGACTATAAGAGCTCTGTGCATGTTGTAATAGTGCCGAGTGCACGAAGTGTGAGAAGGCTTAGTGCTTGGATCTACCTGGGGAAAGAGGATCTAGCGAGCTGTGTAGACCTCTCGTCCTGTGCGGGGTAAGGGTCATTGAAGCTCTGTATTGTAACTTCTTGACCAAGATAATATAAAGAAGACTTTGGGGACGTAGCTCCAGGGTGGGGGTGAACCATGGTAACTCTGTGTATTGTGCTGATGTGATTGTCTCTCTCTTTCTAAGTGCTCTGATATGTTTAGATAGATTTATTGATGCTTTGTTCTTATGAGATATGAATGCATGTTAGATATGATACATAAGATGCTAAGTGCATAATCTATTGAGTATAACCTGTTTATCATTGCTAAGTGCTAGATCTGAGTAATTACTGTGGTGCTCTATGATTTCTATGAAGTGTATTAATGAATGTATTTTAGGAAATAACTGATGCTAAGTGCACTGTAAGTAAGATAATCACAGATCTGTGTCCCAGCTAAGGTTGTAGACACCTGATTCCTACAACCACCCCTGCCTCTACCTTGGGTGAGACTTCATATGCTTCTCAGGTGTTGCCGAAAGGGTCGGTAGTTAGGGCTTTGTTGGTGCGCTCTTGAGTGTTGAACCCTGGGTCTAATCTTGTGCAAACAAATGGTTCCATTTGCGGGACCTGGAACTATGATTGCTAGGAACTGAAGAAGAAGAAGAATCTTTGTGCGAAATAATCTCTATGAGTAGATCTATTTCCCTAGTGCACAATATTCTATTTGACCTATGAAGCTTTGTGACAAGAAAGAAAGGTCAGATTTGAAGAAGAGAGGTCAGATCTGAAGAAAAAGAAGTCTGATCTAAGAAGAAAGAGGTCAGATATACACGAAAGAGGTAATATCTGTAAGCTCTATTCTTTGATAAAGGTAAGAATAGTTAAAAGTCTTAGATCTGGAAGCTTTGTGCTCTGTAGAAGTAAGATAAGTGATATTTTTTGTTTCTAAAGCATGGATCTAGGTATGTTTGATAGATTCTATCCTAGCTTCAAAACTAGAGCATTAATAGATGAAATAAAGTTTGATATGAATAGATCTAATAAGTATAGTGATTGATTTTTTATACCTATGCATAGAAAGAATTTTGGGACTAACCAATGGATGCAGGATCCTAGAAAGAAATTTTTGTAGGCTAACCATTATGATCCTAGCACACAATACATGAAATGTTGGGGATCATTGAAGAGAAAGAGAGAAGTAACTCTTTGTTACAATTGCATAAGGCCCGAACATCTTGCTAAGGAATGTCCTGGGAAAAGACCCATTTGTCTTTGGTGTAAGGCTATGGACCATGAAGTACTGGATTGCCCTAAAATGATTGCTAGGCTTGAAAAGATGAATATAGAGCAAGCAGGAGATCAAGAGACCAAGATTATAGTATAAACCCAGAAAGAATTAGAAAATATATTGCTACAGATGAGAGATACCTTGAATGATCACCAACATGTTAAGCTATCAGAGATCTTCAAGAAGAAAGAATAGATCGAAGTGAGAATAGGAGACTTCGACATCGACTATGTTTTTGTTGAAGAAACACAGGTGAACATTATGACAGAAGGAACTTGGAAAGCTATAGGAAGACCTGACATGACCCCTTCATTAGGGGGAATATGGTTATTCAGAGGAAAGCCGGTAAACCTATGTGGAAATCTCACTTAGATATCTATGAATGCTCATGGATATTTGACAGAAGAAGATTTTGAGATTGTTAAGTTTTTGGAGGACAGCGCCCCGTTTACTATGTTACTTGGTAAACCTTTGATTGAGAAAGATCAAGCTAGAAAATAGGAAGCAGAAAAGGAACTAGAAGAATAGAGACAAGAGTTAAGAGACTTCATGACTAGAAGGATCACGCAGTTGATTGAAGAACAAGAGAACAGATCAAGGGTTCTTAACCCTAGGAACTTGAATGACGAAGTTGACAGAATGCTAGAAGAACCACAGAGGACCAAAAAATATGTTGGACAAGTAATACCCATGGATCTGAAGAAAGAATCTCAACACTACGAAGTTACCATGCCAAGAGAAGAATAGAATCATAATGAAAAAGGGATGACCAAGACGAAGCTCACTGGGAAGAAGGATAGAAAAATCATGAAGAAGAAAGCGAAGTTGGAGAAATTACAGAACATTCCAAAAGAAACCCCACAGAAGGAAAACATGCAGAGTTTGAGCTTCGCCGTGATAGCAGAATAATGACATATTTCACTTCACCATGTTGAAGTAATATAACCGTTAGAAGACGATATACCCATTCCACTGATGACCCGAACAGCTTGAAATAAAGTTATGACTTGTTACCTAACCATTAGACTACACCATAATGGACAGATCAAGAGCTAATGGAACCTCTTATCCATTGCAAGCAGTCTGTTACATCTTTACTTACTTATTCCATCATTCCATGCCCGGAAGACACTTTTTCCAATTGAGATCTTGAGCTCACAGAATACCTGCATTGTGGAATAGTGACTACCTGACCTTGCTCTCTACTCGATTATGGTACCTTCATCCCATTGACAACCTGAGAAAGTGATCCTGAGTTTACATGTCCGACGAGCTTAGCGCAACAGAAGAATTGGTGAGAGAAGTACCTGTTAGCTTAAGAAATGAAAGAGTTATTTCAGAAAGAGGAATGTCCACCAGAGTCCAAGCCTCGTCGTCAAGAGGATTAGAAGCATCTCCATCCACTGCTCGAGCTAGACCATCCCGACAGACCCCCAAGAAATGCACTAAACATAGAGATGACATTGCGAATGCCAAGTTGATCTCAAGCATATTTCCCTCTTACATACCCCCCCTGAAGGTGAAATCAATCATGACAGTGTGCCCTGATATTATGACTATCCTATGATCACTACGTACCTACCAAAGGGTGTGCGTGCAATTCTCACTGAGTAGACCAAGCTCCCAGCATTGAAGTTTTGTGACTTCAACCTTGGTGACCAGAAATCCTATAGTATGCTTGCCCCACATAAGTATCTAAAGATGACAAAGGGGAATAATTACAAGATATTCCCTCAGCAATGGATGATGAACCTCACACAGTCCACCTTACTTAATGTAATGAAGATTCCACACTTTTGCAGGCACCAAGAGGTGAACGCTTGCGTAAAATTTCTATTGGCGATATACCATGGAGGATATCTCTGGTTGAACCAACGTGTAATGATTGATCCGACATTGATCAATCAGATCACTGAGCTGAGCATGTAAGGCCCCAACCCGCAAGAATATCACCTTGGAAAGGATGCAGATCACGCTCTTTCATAGAAGATTAAAGAGGCCTATGGAAATGTTTAAAAGGCACGTGAGGTTACAAGGTAACCTCTATTGACAGCGACGCAGTGCGCCTCGCCTATCAGATGATCACAGGAAAGTTATTCCGCAAGAACAGACTGACGCAAGTATTTGGGTTTGTAGTTTATCTCACAGGAAAATGCATAGAAGGAGTCCAAATGAACTGGTCGAAGTACTTAGTGGATCAACTCGAATTGGATTGCAGAGAAGCACAATACCAAGGATATGAGTTCCACTTCAGCTGGTTCTCATCCTGATTGCCTTCATAGCATGGGAGATGTTGTTTTTCTTGAAACCATACCATTTGAACCATTGGCTTTGAAGTTCAGTACATTATGGTACACGATAGATATGAGCAAGCAATGGCAGTCGAATACCCTCTTTCACAGATACTACATCCAGTTGAAGATCACGATACAAGATACACCTCGCATTACTTCAAACACACTCCATAGATTCAGACCCTTAATGAAGTTCAGCGTGGATTGCCACTTCATATACCTAACTCCATGCACTGATGAGCACCAGGAACAACTATAGTCCTATTATAAAATGACAGAAGAAGACCTTGAAGAGATCACCAAGGAATTGTCGGTGGACCTCCTCGTTTCAGCATATCCAATGGATATTTTAGATATCAGTAGCCCAAAAGTTGCGTAGGACACACCTGGGCCCAGTAAGACAAAGAAGACAAAGAAGACAAAGAATACAAAGGAGACAAAGAAAACTGAAGAGGTTCAAGATGTGGATAGCCACTCTGTAAGGACAACTTCCATCACACTAGATGAAGAAGGTAACGACAAATACCTATAAGAAGTTGAAAAAAAACCAGAAGATGAAGTTTAAGTTCTAAAGAAAATAAAAGGGTCACCTTCAAAGTCTTCCGTTAAGAAGAAAGCCAAAGTGACCGTGACCAAGATGAAGACCATGCTCAATCCAAATGACTTCAACTTTCTCCTCATGACTTTGAATGAAGCTGTAGAAGAGATCACAGAAAAGAAGGAGGCCAAGCAACAGAATATGTACGACAGAATCAGAGTTGAGCTCCAAGGAGTACAATGAGCCCTCTAGTCTAACCGTGCAGTCTCCACTATGCCTATGCCATAAGGAACACCTGAAGCAGGAGATGAGTCAGTTCTACTTCACAGGATTGTCGACCTAGTCGAAGTATGCCTTGGGAAAGCATAAGAAGTAACAACACATGCCACCTAGGCCTTAAATCATGCACACGAGGAAATCATAGAGCAATGCCAAGATGCACAACAAGAGAAGGAGGCCATCTAAGAGAAGTTTGATAAAGAACACACAAAGATCCAAAAGGAGAAGGAGCAACTTATCGTGAAGAAAATCCAGATCGAATAAGATGTCAATAGAGCATTTGTCTTTGTGACTGGCTTATAATAGAAGGTAGAAGAACCCATAGAACACCAAGTAATGAAGCTTGCTGAAGTCATTCAACAACTGCAACAAAGAGTAGTAGAACTAGAGCTCCAAGCTATACCGAGTACTCCACAAGAAGAACGTGACCAATGAGAAGTGAATGCCCAAAGTACAGTAGAAAGGATTAAGGAACTCACTGAAGAATGTAAGAAATTAAGTAGTAGAAATACACAGATACATGAGAACCTATCCAAGAACCCTGACTTGCATAAATTGGATTCACAGCTCCAGGAGGCGAAGTACCAAGCTGAGAAATTACAGGTACAACTAAAGACCCTACCGACCATAGAGAAAATGAAGAGGTCCCATGAACAACACGTCGTGAAAAAACATATTCATATGATCCAGAGCAAGGTCATGGAAGTGACATAGCAACTTCAACCTTTACAAGATAGAGCATGTTAACTATTCTTAGAGATTGAAAGCCAAGGGACAGACCTGGAACATGTCGTGAACACAACAGAGTAGCGCTTAGAAGGACTAGTTAGTAACGTACTCATTCAGGAGTTTGTTGAGCAAGAAGTAGTAGCAAAGCAACATGTCGAAGCAACTCAAATGAAGCTCAAGGCCTTAGAGGCAGAGTTACCTAGAGAAGAGTGACTTGGGATGAGTCATAGGTGAGTGTTGGGGGCCTATAGTGCACCTTTTCAGCTACCATGGCTTAATCGCTCTTAAAAGGAAACTTTAACACCACTTGGTACATAACTCCTACATGTATTATAAATCCCATGTGTTTAAAAAAATAAACACATTCTACACAGAGTATTCTTATGAGTTACTTCCATAATTAACAATCAATAGAATTTCATACTAATTCATATACACAGTGGAAATCATGATAACATAAACATTAGATTCATGCAAAACATGATTAAAACATAATCAGGTACTTATCTTTGAAACAGTGGCAGTTCCACCAACCAAGTGCAGGCCTTCCACGAACCTCCCAGCCGTAGACCGCACTGCTCATCAACTCAATAGTTGGTCACCCCCGAGCTAGGACTAAGCTCCACCCCAAGACAAGGAATCCTAGGCTAGGCTAAGGTTACAGGGAAACAACACACAACCACAAGGAGGGGATTCTCTCCAAGGAATATCCCACGCTCACTGCCCACAGACCCTCATCCCCCACACGCATGTTCCACGCCAGGAGTATACACCTTCTCTGTCACCTGGACAGTCCTTCGGCTGCTAATCTCCCTTGCCTTGGGTTACATGAACAGGCCGGACTAGAAGTCTCCGGGCTCTATGGAAGCTACAAGGTTCCTTCCAAGAGTTCTCTCCTTCCTCTGCGCACTCTCTCACCTAGAGGGAGTCGCTCACAGGTCCAACAACCTGGTCTTCCAACTTCAACCACCTCTCTCACCTGGAGAGAGTTTTGTACAACTGGCTAACAAGCCCCCACACAATCTATCATTGCTTGGCCACACAACCAATGAGGAAAAACAGACATGGCTTTCCAACCGGTTCAACAATGGCGGATGGTCTCACGGATATGGCTTCGGAAAAGGATCCATGCATAGGCTCGACACTTAGACAGAGGATGTTTCAGATTTTCAGAATCAACACATAGGGTCAAACACTACACGTCCACCACAGTCAACAAGAATCTAGACATGAACACCCCAGGGCAGCAACAAACAGGTGCCACAACATAACCAGGCTTATCAGGGATTGGACACTTCTGTTTCCTCAATCCGGCAACATGGGATAGACCCATGCTCTGGTTCTCAGGGATGCGTGACGAGTTTTCCATGCAGGGGTCGACTCAAACTTAAAGGTTCACAACCGAAAGGGTGCCCAACCTTCCAGAAGTAAATACAGACACTCGCCTTTTCAGTTCAGAGTGCACGAAGGTATCTCTTGCAGAGGTTGGATGGGTTCACACTCTGACGGTCGAGTAGAATGGAGAGGGAACCCCCCAACACAACTCATCTCAGACTTTTATTGCATGCGCCAGGGTTGACACTTGTCCCCCATGCGACTGGATGCCTCCTTCAGCATGCGTTCCTCCCACCATTTGGAAATCACATGTCCTTCCAAAAGGACTTAGGCTAAAACATATAATGCACATATCTTTTGGAATAATATTAAAATATTATTCCCAAGGCTTAAGCCCCTAGGCTTAACACTTATCCCCTCTTCCCACCTTCCAACCCATAATCCCTTGCCCACTCTGTGGAAGTTTAGTCCCCCATCACTCATTCATCGTGTCATCCTACACATGGTGATGTTTATATTTTTATTAATTCCCTGCATGATTACATATATAAAAGCAGGCTCTTGGCCTTCAACACTTAGGCTCCCTGGCCTAATAATCACATAAGCCCCCAGCTTATATAAACTTGGCTCACCAGCCTACTAAAACATACTTACAATTCATAATGCAAGCTTTACATCAGGGCTCGGCCTTGGGGACATTACAGGGCATGTTGGCCCTCGACCAAGTTTTGAGGAATACTTGGTCATAGTTGACCATTTGGTACTTCGACTGCCTGTCGAAGATGGAGTGCATGGTGAAGAAGAGATCACGAGATCTCGACACTTTTTGTGGAACCTTTTTGGGTTTTTTGGGAATATTGTAACATGAAAGGGATGTTGGCCCTTGTTTAGGCCTTTTTCTATGTATAAATAGAGGTCTAGGCCATGCAAGAAAGGAGGCCCTATATAGTTGATGGCTTAGTGCATAAGTTGGATCTATGTGATCAGAAGTATGTGTGACTATAAGAGCTCTGTGCATGCTGTAATAGTGCTGAATTCACAGAGTGTGAGAAGGCTTAGTGCTTGGATCTACCCGAGGAAAGAGGATCTAGCGAGATGTGCAGATCTCTTGTCCTGTGGAGGGTAAGGGTCATTGAAGCTCCGTGTTGTAACTGCTTGACCAAGATAATATAAAGAAGACTTTGTGGACATAGCCCTAGGGTGGGGGTGAACCATGGTAACTATGTGTATTGTGATGATGTGCTTGTCTCTCTCTTGCTAAGTGCTCTGATATGTTTAGATAGATTTATTGATGCTTTGTGCTTATGAGATATGAATGCATGATAGATATGATACATAAGATGCTAAGTGCTTAATCTATTGAGTATAACCTATTTATCATTGCTAAGTTCTAGATCTAAGTAGTTACTACGGTTCTCTGTGCTTTCTGTGAAGTGTATTAATGAATGTATGTTAGGAAATAACTAATGCTAAGTGCGTTGTAAGAAAGATAATAATAGATCTATGTCCTAGCTAAGGTTGTAGACACCTGAGTCTTGTAACCACCCCTGCCTCTACCTCCAGTGAGACTTCATCTGCTTTGCAGGTGTTGCCGAAAGGGTCGGTAGTTAGGGATTTGTTGGTGCGATCTTGAGCGTTGAACCCTGGGTCTGCCCCTGTGCCAACAAGTATATTCAATAAAGAATTATACATGTGATCAAGGAATCATGTAATAAAATGAGAATTATTTTATGGGAGATAAACATGCCACTGTATTATATTAAGAGAAAGTGGAAGATACAACCAAACAACCTTGATGTTTCTAAATTCCCTTTTGCTGTCCCTTTGCTCCAACACACACTTTCTCCAAGATTGCATGAATATGATCCACAATAACTTGATGGACTAAGATGAAGCCCTCAAGAATCTGATGTAGAGTACCTCACACAATTTGCATCTTATTCAACCTTAATCATTCCTTACTTGCTCTTGCTCAATACTTTTTTCTTAACCTTTTCCATGAGAAATCCATCATTATATAGGAGAAAGATGGTTAAAGAGATCAATATGATCCCACCAAATCAGAGAGGTGAGTAGGATATCAAACACACAAATGCCACCTCATATTTTAGAAGATTCATTCTAGAACTTTCATGAACTTATTCCTTTTTCTCAGTTTTAGAATGTCGTCGCACCTTGTCTATATAGCAGCCCGTGGAAACCCTGCAAGCTATATTTAGAGCAGTTTATGGAAATCAACATTTGTGTAATGTATAATACTACTAGCCTGCGACATCCTTCTAAAAACAATCCTTTTAGAGAAGAAAACCAGTTACTTTTCTCATGGGAAAGATACTTTTGAGAGGCTGAATACATACTTGTAGACACATCACCAGGGTGACCAAAATAATGTGTAACAGTGGATATGGATACTCTCTCTCTTGTGCGCTACCCTTGGAGAAGTAGAGCTCTACTTGTCTTGAGTTGTTGTTGCAGTTAGAAGCTAGGGTTTATTTGTTGGTTCTAGTATGGATTTCTGAAATAATTTTGTCAAAGGTTAAGGTTCTCAGGGGTGGCTTCGTGCCTATGGATGGGTGATGATGTAGATAGTTTCTATGGTGAAAATGAGCACATCAATTATTTTAGGAACAACTTCCCTACACACTTCGAACAAAAGGAGTTGGCCCAATTTCCCAATCAAGTTGGGGAAATTCACATTGACAAATCTCTTGCTTGTGAGGATGAAGGTATTATCTCTTAAACAGATGATTTTATGTATAGGAACAACAAATAGAAACAACCCCATAAATTTCGAGTATACCCACTACAAGGCCATGAATATGGTTCCTCCATTCAAGCATGAAATATGGGAAGAAGAAGAAATATTTTGTGAGGCCAGATCATATGAAGAAGTGTTGGCCCATGTAGTACGTACACCCCGAGTTGATTCTTTTCTAGGATAAAAAGAAGTAAAGAAAATCTGATTTCAACAACAACTACAAAAATTAATAAGAGACATCTGGGAGAATATGGATGTGGACAACATATCTAGGAAAGAAAAATAAGAAGAAGTGTTAAAGCAATTATTTGAATCAAAATAAATGGATAAACAAAATAAGCAATAGGAAAAGTCACTTGAAGATATCGAGGTATCCTACATAGCCACAGAGAAAGTTAAGTCTGTAGAATATGAAAAATACCTCAAATCCATGGAAGAATCACATGCTTGCAAGGCCACAAAGGATGAGAGATCCTGCAAAGTCACGGTGCATGAAGTTGTCCACAAGGCCGCAGAAAAGAAAAGGATGACATCTAAAAAATGTGCTTGTCCAGCCACTAAGGAACATGAAAGGATTGAAGTAGAATCACAGAAAGCTATATATTTGAAGAAGAAGAAGGAGGAAGAGGAGATAAGTGGAATGTCCACCCCCGTAGAAACCAAATCAATGTTATTTTTAACCTCTCCCCTGAACCCGCGGACTCCTTTGAAC
This sequence comes from Picea engelmannii, assembly GCA_009831015.1. Lineage (NCBI taxonomy): Eukaryota > Viridiplantae > Streptophyta > Pinopsida > Pinales > Pinaceae > Picea > Picea engelmannii. The sequence goes on along the minus strand of WSFP011414722.1, from coordinate 5,604 downwards.
GTGATACCATCCAATTTATTGTATTTGTCCTGGAAGTTGTTAGAATTCGATGATGAAGTGATCATTGTATAAAAATTATACTATAGTAAATCAAAATAGGGAATCATGAAGAGGTCGTCGAAACAAAAAAAATAAAAATAAAACAAGGGAGACCTATGGAAAAAAGATATCCAAAATAAATATTGATTGGCCCATAAGTAGAGAAAAAATGCAAATGGAAATAGTAGATACAAAAAAAACATTACATGTGTTTATAGGTGAAAAAACTATCACATTAAATGAGCTCAATTGTAGGGTAGAAGAGTATAAATGCAAGGTAGCACTCCCAGAGAAAAAAACTACAACAACAGAGACAAGAATTAGAACATGAATTTTAGATCAAAGTAGAGTAGACAAACTGGCTAAATGAAAAGGAAGTTGAAAATTCTATATAGAGATACACTCATAATATATCATTCATGAGGATGAAAGGGATGGAATAGAACGAAATATCTGAATAAAAATGACACGAGATATCTCTCCTAGAGGAGGAAATGAAACAACTTTAGTTGGGAGGAAACAAAGAAGGAAATAAATTCATATCCTTGTTTATAGAGGAAGTTGTCAAACTAAATGAATAACTGAAAGAAACATGAGTTAAATTCTTCATGGAGATGAGAGAGATCTAGTATTACAATGAAGAAATTTCAAAACTAACTGATCAGTCAGGAGAAATCAAAGGCCAATACGACTACCTAGAACAAGCATTTGAGAAGATCAAGTAGTGGAAAAGTGAATACAGGACAACCCTTGAAACATTACTCAAGCTTACAAAGAGGGAACATGATAAGACCCAGATGCTACTAGACAGATGGAAAAATGTTTGTCTTGATGTACAAGGATAAATAAAAAAAACATGAAGAAAGCATGGAAAAGGATGTGGTCTATAGCTGATGAGATCCTAGAAATGTATCACAAGTCATTGAATGAGGAACTAGACCTAGCGAGACCAAGTGAAAACATGACAGAGTAGGTATTATCCATCACAGAGAATGCAAAGAAAAATATATAAGTGTAGGATAGAATTGATGTCAGGAAATGAGACACACTTCCACACTAAACCTAGCAGAAGATAAGAAGAATTTAATTAAGAAATTAAATGACAAAGAAATCACAAAGTACACAGAGATTTTATCCTGGAAACCCAAACCAGGAAAACCAACATTCCTTGAGTGTTCCGCTCTCTTGTTTTTTTATTCAATTTGAATAAAATATTACATGTCTAACCTTGGTACACACCTAATACACAATCGACATCATGCCCTCTTGCATACACAAGAACAACATGTTGGGTCTTTTAATCACCTCCTTAATTTTTCAAGAAGATAGTTAGAAAGATTGTACATTTAATTAGCAATTTGGGACTCGTATGGAAATTGTGAATTGTCATGCACTATTTATGAAGGAACAACTATTCTCTCCATGTTTTGTAGTCATAGTTTCAATGATTACCTTCATGGTCGAAGTATAGACAATTATCAATCTATGGAAAGGTTTTGCAGAATTTCACACTTGCAGAAATAGAAACACACTTTGTAGAAATGAAAGCATATCAGCAAGAAAGTAAATCACTCAAAAAGTGGTGGGATCCTCAGCTCTCTTATTTTAACCACCTATGAGGATTAGCGAGAAACAAAAAACACATGAGGAGATGTAATCCAAATCACTCTTGCAAAAAATTGAATCACACTCTAAGAAAAGAAACACACAACCTGCATAGGTATCAAGAGTATGACTCAACTGTATCTTGAATAAATCCAAACCATGTGCAATAAAACTGATCGCAGAATTGAAACTCTAAATTAATTTTGCAAAAATTAAAATTCACACCAAACTTTCTGAAAATGAATCACATGTGATGAAAGGAATTAGTTAACTACTTGTTGGAAATAAATTAACTAAGTCCTAGAAGTCAGAGTCTAATCCTTGCCAAGATGATCCATTTCATTACTCAAACCAACAAATATAGTCATTGCATTAAGCATGGTTATTCAACGACATAAAATAATGCAAGGCAATCTAAAATGTGTTTATTAGAAACAACTAAATAAATGAAATCCAAGATAAACACAACCTCGCATGAATGATTTGAACCAAGAAACTAGTTAGGGAATTAAATAAAATAAATCCTATGTGAAATTACAAGAAATCAAGCAACCATCTAAGCTACATGACACTGTGTTCTAGTGGAGTGGGTCCTTCCTCCATAAAACAAAGTGCTAGTATTTATTCTACATTAGAACTCATTTCATAAATTAATTAAATTAATTAAGCTAATCAAAAGAAATCAATCTATTACAAACATGAAAAGAAAATAAACCAAATGAATTAATTAAATCACACGGTGCGGAAATCATAAAACCATAATTACAATGAAAAATCAAATGAATTAATTAAACCACACATTAAGGAATTTATAAAACTACAATTACAATAAGCGTTTATCTAAGAGTCTTCCCTGAATAATGGAGAAGGCACTTTCTTTTATACACAAATTCAATGGAAACTAGAAATAACAAATATCTAAATGAATCCACTTATGGATTTAATAAATCCATAGTGGTTACAACAACTTCCTAAATAATAAATAGTTTCCATCATCCTTGCTAAAAATTAGCAATTAATAAATAACTTCCAGTATCTTTTGCTAACAATTAGCAAATAATAAATTACTTCCAAGATATTTTACCCAAGAATTCCAAGATCTTTTACTAACAATTAGCAAAGAATAAATAACTCCAATACATTTTTCCCAAGAATTCAAGATTCTTGGTCAACCACTCAAACCAATATTTTGTCTTGGAATTGCAAAATTATCTCCATATATTTGATTTTCTTGGATTAATATTATTGTTGCATAAATCCATAAATGAAAAATATGTGACATCATGGTTCACGATTCCAATGACTCGAGATTTTTGGTGTTGGCTCATGGTTCTTGCAGCTCAAGGTTCCTTGGAAGAGTTGCAACATGGGAGTTGCAACACTGTTTAGAGTTGTAGTACAAGAGTTGCGGCACTATTCAAAGTTGCAGCAAGTTGCAACAAATCGTGAAAACTTGATTTCCCAAAAAGTATGATCTGGGTTGTTGAGATATTTTGAGAATAGAGTTATATTGACTTAATAATTCCATATATGAAAAATATCAATGACCCAAGTTGGCTCAGGGGCAGACCTAGTGTTCAACACTTCAACAACGCACCAACAAAACCCTAACTACCGACCCTTTTGACAACACCTGCGTAGTAGATGAAGTCTCACTCGAGGTAGCAACAAGGGGGGTTGTAGGAATCAAGTGTCTACAACCTAGCTGGGACACAAATATGTGATCACAATACTTAATAGAGCACTTAGAAATTAACATTCATCAATCTCTAACCCTTATTCACATCGCAGATAAAAACCTTAATTACATAACAACGTAGTATTCAACAAGATCTAAGCATATCTAACCACTTAGCACATAGCCTCAAACAGATCTAGTATTCGTTCATGTTATTAGGCACTAAGATACTACATAAGATGCATCTAACATACATAAAGATTCATCACTAAGAATAAATCACATTAATAACACAAAGCAATCACAACATAGGATGTACGTGGTTCACCCCCAACGTGGGGCTACGTCCACCAACTCTTCTCCTCTTTTATTAGCTTTTTCCAATATTCTTATATGCAGAGAGCCACACAACCAACTCCGCATAGGATAGGCGATCTGCGCGCACCTTTCCAGATCCTCCTTCCATGAGTTAGGTCACAACACAAATCCTTACACAGTCTGCACACAAATCCTCTTACAGTCACTTGCTCTTAGCTCCTCAAGTCTTAACACACAGTGTGCACAAAGCATTCATAACTATTTGCACTTAGCACATTGGTCGATTCTTACATCGCCTAGATACTTATTTATACTTTACAAAAGGGGCCTAAACATGGGTAAACCCATGGGATGACATCTCATACCCGTTACATAAGCCCTAAACCCAAAAATCCCATAAAAAGGGGGCGAGATCCCACGATATTTGCTTCGCCTACATGCTCTATCTTCGACCCTCCTGTTGAAGTCCCAAAAGTGGTAAAACATGACCAAGGTTATTTGAAACTTGGTCAAGGGCCAACAGGCCCCCAACACTCACCTGTGACTCATCCCGAGTCACTCTGATCTAGGAAAATCTTCTTTGAAGGCCTCGAGCTTGGATCAAGATGCCTCGACTTGCTGCTTCGCCAGATCCTCCTGCTCAAAAAACTCCTCAATGAATTTCTTGGTGACATGTCCTTTCAATCATTGTTCCACTGTGGTGACCACTCGTTCCAGCTATGCACCTTGTCCCTAGATCTCCTCAAAAAGTGTGCAGGATTTGTTTTGTACCAGCTAGAGTCTTTGGGTCACTTCCATGACTCTCCTCTGGATGGAATTGACCTATTTCTAAAATACGCGCACCTCATATGACCTGTTCATCCTCTCCACTGATGAAAGCACCTTCAACTGTGCTTGTACTGTCGAGGCATGTTGCTTCACCTCCTGGAGCTGTGAATCTAATGTCCTTAGTTCTGTGTCCTTTGTGAGGTGCTCATAGGTCTGTGCACTTCGATTGTTGAGTTTCTTGCATTCTAAGGCCAATGCCTTGATTCTTCTGACTGCACTCCAGATAGTTTCTTCCCTCTGATCTCGCACTTCCTACGGAGCTCTCAACACTGCTTGTAGTTCCATTTCTGCTACTCTTACTTGGAGTTGTTGAATAGCTTCAGTGAGCTTCCCACTTGGTTCTTAATTTTTTCTTCTTCCATATATGCCAGGCCCAACATACAACGAAGTCCTCTAGTGAATGCTTCTTTAACTCCATTCTTCTCGGTGAGTAGCTATTCTTTTTCCTTTTGGATCCATGCTCTATCCTCTGTAAACTTTGCCTGGAGGTCATATTTCTCTTGCTTCGAAACTAGACACTGCTCTAGGGCTTCCTCCTTTTCTTGCTTCAATGCCTCTGTGGCCTGCTATTTTTCTTCCTTGACCCGACAAAGGTGAGCCTTTGCCACATCTTCTAGTCTACGTAGCTGGGCAGGCTCATATCCTACTTCTATGCCCCCTGATGACAACAACGCAGTGGACATTGCGCGGCTCGAATAGAGAGATTGTTGTGCCCCTTTGAGATCTACCTTGATCTGGTTATACATTGTCTCCTATTTGGCTTTGTTTCACTACAAAATGTACTTCAATGTATCTGATATAGCTATGATGATGAGGTCAATATCATCCACCGTAAGTACAGTATGTAATTGGGGCTTATTGGTGCTTGACTTCTTCCATGCTGAGGGTTTATTTGGGGAAACCTTTCTTTTCTTCGATGTCTCGGCCTCTGTAAGGGGGTATTTCGGTGGTGTCACTTCACCCTTCTCCTTCTTTTCTTCTTCCCCTTCCTTCTCTTGGAATACTTCCTCATTTATAGGTGAATCAGGCACAATCTTCTCCAATGCGCTATTTATTTCCTGCACGTCTTCCTTCTTCTTCTTATTTATTGCGCTACTTGGTCCATCATATTCTTCTCGGATGACCAAAAGACTTTC
>WSFP011414721.1:0-23935 GCA_009831015.1 Picea engelmannii | reverse complement strand
ACGAGACCTCCCATCGCAGAACGATAATGGCTACCCTGCATCCGTAGGGCTGGTGTTAAATGGATGGGCTCTCTCATTTAAACCTCGGCTCAAGTGGAAGCCAAATGTCACTCCTTCTCCAGCTGTCACCCCATGCGGGGCATCATTAAATACCCCATTGTTCCAAGCATATCTATACATTATTTCTAAGTTACCAAGCATCCTTAATCTACAACCCTAAAAAGTTTCTTGGAGTGATAACACATACCTCTTTTATTTCTTTTATAACCTTTTATTATCTTAACCATTTTTAAAATATTTCTATGTCGTACAAAAGACAATCTAAAAAACAAAACAAAAAACTATTTGATACTGTTAAGAACCTCATTCCTTGCCCTAACGCAAGCCCTGTTTTTCCATGTTTCCACCTTAAAATATTTACAGACAATAGTTATTAAATAATTGTGTATTAGCCTATTGGAAAAGTTAATCATGGTTTTATCGACATACAGTGGGGGCTCAGACACGAGTCAGCCTCAAACAAATTGAATCCCTTAAGAAATACCTATGCAAACATGGTGGATGCCATGAGACCCGTGGCAACTGAGGTTAAATCTTAATTAATTCTGTCTCAACCGTGAGAAATAAATCCTCCTTCTAGTAAAAATTGTGCATTAACTAACCAAGAGAATTCATTAAATTAAGTTCTAGTAAGATTATGCTGCTATAAAGTTATTATTGTTTGATAAAATTCAATCGATATCTTAATGAGGGGCCCATTTTCCGTCGGATGTGGTTTCCATCTTTTAATTGATGATTTAAATTAATATAATGACAAGTATATGTGCATAGAATGCTTGAGGGAATAGTGTAATGCACGACATGATGCAATTCTTATGGTCCCGTAATGATTGATGGTATTCATCAATTAAAAAAAACAGAAGTATAGAGGAAGTACTATAATGAAAAGATGTAACAATGATTATGGAAGATGCAAAGGAAAAGCTATTGATGTCAGAGATCATGTGATAGAAGCAAAGCGACAAGTTCTCAATTGTGTTTGTATGAGCTCCTAATAAGGACTACACAGGAAAAAGGTTTTTGATGTGGGACAAGCATGTAATGCTTGTCCACAAACATGTTTCATGAATGAGGATAATGCAATCCCCACTTTGAACACACATATTGTTATGAGGCATTTATGTCATCTATATTATGATTTTGCATCTACATTCATATCCATATATGTCTTGGTCTTGGTTAAAAGGAGGAGATGAGCATTTCAAGGATCGAAATTGGTGAGGCATTATTACAAAGAGTCATTATGATGGGGATGGTTATTTTTTCAACGCATAATAGATGTAAGATATTTGTTTGAGTAAGTCAAAAGTAGATTATTATTATTATTATCATTTATAAAATAAAGTGTTTTCTTGATTTATTTTTTAAGTTTTGATGTGACAAAATTGTATATGGTTCTCATTTATTTACTTTTTAAATTTTGATGATTTATTTTTTTAAGTAAGTTAAATATTTTAAAGGATGTTTTATGTCAAAGTTTATATTAATTAAGTGGAAGTATTATTATTATTAAATTTGGGATAGAATTTCAAAAAAAAAAAAAACAGATTTCTCTACTTTTTCAATTTGAAATTGGTTTAATATTTCATTTTATCTTTTTCAATGTCATTTGGTTATTTATAATTTATAAAGTAAAAATTAATCATTCACTAAAATATTTTTAAAAATTTAATATTATTTTAATAGAAAAAAATACAATTTGATCCATAAATAAATATTATTTTAAATTTTTTAAAATTTCAAGTTTTTTTATTGAGATCTTTGAATAGACTTACATCATAAAAAAAAATATTAACAAAACAAATACCTTAACTGTAACAATAATGTAACTTGTCAAATTCCAACAAAGATAAGGTGTTTTAGTGAATGCTTAAACAAAGCATGGAAGGAAATAAAGTGGATAAGATTGAAAAGCCCCTGGGTTGGTTAGTAGGTTGGGAATGGTGATCACCTGGAGGCCAAATACATGCCATGGATGACGTGGACTCATAACAATATGCATTATCCTCTTTCTAAGATTCCAAACCGGTGGCCTTGAAACATGTTTGTACAGCTCTTGTCCAACATCAAAGACCTTTTGCATGTGTAGTCCTTATTAAAACCTAACTACATCACCATTGAAACCAGACAAAACAGTGGAGATCTTGTCGCTTGCTCCCTTTCACAGGATCGCCAAGATCAATACCTTTCCTCAGTATCTTCCATAGTCATTGCAAATCTTTTCATTATTGTACTTCCACACGTAATGATAAAAATGGTACAACATCCAAGAATTTACTTCCAATCAACTTTGTCTTTAATAAATACCATCCATCGTTACTTGTATCACTTTTCAGAGACAAGTGGTTGAGAGTGCATGCATTAGGTTGATTATTTTGTTTTCACACTTTCAATAGAGATGGTAGATAAGTCAAGTACCACATAGGCATGTAGGGGTATTCTTGATTTATGTCCACACATTTTCGAGATTTTAAATAGTGTAGTGATTTGATTCTTAAAATTTATGAAGGTGTATATATTTTATTTTCTTAGATTTGAACTACTGATTTTATTTTTTTATAACAATACATGTTTTTAATCATTAAATCTACTTAATTTTTTTTTTTTTTAAATCATTTTGTTTTTCTTCAATTTTATTTTATTGATTAAATTTTCCTTTTTTCAATACAATCTACAAAATTGTATTTACACTCCTTTACTCATTTCAATTTAATTTATTATACTTATTTAAATCTCATAAATAATTTTAAATTTAACAAACATTAATGCATTGATAAAATTAGAATAGTTGAACATAAAAAAAAATGGTGATACTTCTCACATCAATTATAATATAAAACAAGATATTATGGACACGTTGGCTTAAAAATGTAATGAATACATTTGTCATTTTATATGTTTTTCCATGACACCTCTATCCATTATGCATAATGGAATTTATGGGAACTTGGTTCTTGTACGATGCTTTTATAAAGGTGTGAAACTACAAAATCAATGCAACGAAGTATTATATCATAATGGTACAATCCCAATTTTGACACATTATAGAGTTTGCAATTTTGTATATATATAAAAAGTGTACACTAAAGTAATTAATTTATTATAAAATATAAAAATTAATAAATTATATATTAATAAATTAAAACTTAATTAGTTAATGAAGGAGATTAAAATATGTAAAAATCTTTGCATGGATGATAAGTGTAGTTATCCATGAATAATTAATTTATTATAAAACAAAAAATTAATAAATTATATGTTAATAAATTAAAACTTAATTAGTTAAATGAACGAGATTAAAACATGGAAAAATCTTTGCATGGATGATAAGTGTAGTTATTCATGAATGTTTTAAGGGATGAAGGGAAATGATACCAGAATCTTTTGGTTGTTTTGTTAGTTGGGGATAAGTTGTTAGAGGCGAGTAAGAATTGTATTAATTAGGAGGAGGGTGGTGAGGATATCTTGGTTGGTCGTAAGTTTTTTTATTATTATTTAATTTTGAGAAAATTGAGAGGAAGGAAAGATGACATAGTATTATTAATTGAGGGCTCAAAGGATTTCAGTGTCAAGCTAAGGGGTAAATTGGGAGAAGAGTTGTCCCAAATTCTTAGTTGTCATTGTTGTGGAGCTAATGTTGGTTGTTGCTATCTGGTCTCTTCTTAGAATTTCTTGTAAGTTTTGTTCTAATGATGCATTACTTATATGTATGCCTCATTCTTAGTTAATTGATATGTTATTCAATTAGGATTAGGAGAAGGAAGATAGACTGGAAATTGTGATTTGATTTGTTGGTTTCTTATAAACACTAGTTGTTATGGAAGTAAAATTTGCATTAGACTATTTCATTTGCAAAATCTGTAAAGTATAGGATATCATTCTAAATTGTTTATGTTATTCATAAATTTATCCAAGCATCTCATCAATTTATAGTTTTTTGAGACTTGTATTTTTTAGTAAATTATGTTCAAGATCTAATATGTTCTAAAATTATTTTCCATTAAGGTAATTTGAAATCTATGTTAGGAATTAGTCTTAGTTGTTTTTAACTTGTTTAATTTAATTTCCTATATTAATAGTAAGGCTAAATATAAACTCTAATATAATTAAATAATTGAGAAGAAAATGAATTAAATTTTGTATCCCATACCTTTAGATTGATGAGAATAAACTAATAACTAATTCTAGGCCTTCCGTTTCGTATCAAAGCCTAGTTCTATCACTTAGGACCTATGGTATTTATTTTGAATGGACCTTAACCACTTTAGTTATGAAGACAGTAAGCAAGATGTTGCATAAGGTTAAAACAAAAAACATTTAAGGTTTGGAAAAAAGAAAAAAAAAGCATGCTACCTCTAATCATAATCATATTGGGTAGAGACTTCCACCCAAAGTATATTTGATGAAGTAAAAAGTGTTAACTATCATTATTATGGAAAATAAACTATAGAAGGAAGGATTGTAATTTTTCTATCATTTCACATAAAATTCATGCATTATTCAATATAATGGTAATCATGGACTAAGCCGAAAAAATTAGTTAGCTTTAAATCTAGCATTAAAATTTATCATTGAATAAGTGTCAAAAGTGAGAAGAAAACAACATATCTAAAACAAAAATGATTAATTTAAGAGTAATGGGTGTTGGGAATTGACCCTTGATCTTCTTGCATTAGCAATAACCTTGCATGGGCTACACCCAGGAAACAGAGTTATAATAATGAAAACCCATTACCTAAACTCTATTTTTAAGAAACCCACCACCTAAAAATGTAACTCGATTGGGATTCAAGGTAAAAAAGCTACTATATGAATTTTAATACTTGTTGAGATAGTTAGAAAAAAATAATAATAAAAGGTTCGGATCTAATGATAAACCAAAAAGTAAACATGACTGAGAACATAAGTAAAAATAATGTTGAAGGTAAAATGGGTTCTAGGGTTTGAACCTAGATCTGCATGCAATATTACAAGAACCTTCCTTAGGCTACACCCATGAATCGTTTTGTCCATGTGTGTCAACCTTCCTTAGTCTACACCCGTGATTTTTTTTTACTATGTGTGTCAAGAAGCGCTTTATACTACCCAATATGAGGGAGATGTGTAGTTATGTCTTTTCTCAATGTGGAACTTGTAGTGACGCCACTACACAACCCATAAAAAAAATTATGATATCAATAAAACTAAATGCATCTACAAAAAATTTAAAACATGAATCCAACAACTTTAATTCATACAAAAGAACATATGTTTGCTTATAAATCAGAGTTTATACACATCAATAAAAACCCATGAATAAAATTGATAAAACATAGATAAAAAAAAAATCTTTTAACAACACTGAGCAATTGACTGCAGGGGAAAAACATTCCTCCCGACTGTATATGTGTTGCTCCAAATGTCAGCAATAAATCACCCCTGATTTGGGGCTATGATTCCACAAAAGAGGGTATCTTTCTCACAACCCAATTCACTCCCACGACCAACTAGTTTTCTAACAGCTATCCCAATCCTCCATCTCTCTTCCCCTCAACCTATGTAACCCAAGGAATTGGGATCCCCCTTCACGGAACTTAGTCCCTCAGGACTTCCCTCTTCCCTCTAGGGATCTAGCACAACATTGGCCAAGAACACCTAACGTTGGGGACTCTAGGGATGCTAGTTGCCCAAAGAAAATTAACAAAGCATCCCATTTTTCAAGGGAAATATCTCACACAAAAAATATCCCTCTCTACAGGCATAACAACCTACTTCTTCATGAAAAAACAAATCCAAAGAGATTCCCACAATATCTACAGTGGCTTCCCTCAAGCTCCAATGCTCTCCACTCCCTTGCTGCTCCAAAAATTGCATGTAAAAAACTTTCCTCAATGGCCACTCAAATTTCTCTTTTACCCATGAGAGTTGACCCACATTCCCCAAGGTTGATTATTCTTATCCCCCCATGCTCCCATAACTATGGGATGTGAATTTTCCCACCAACCCCTCTTACATGTGTTTAATTATTGGGCTCTCATACACTCAAAAGGAAATTATAAAGGTTTACTCAAAGTAATAATTTTAGGAAAGTGGGTTGGAATTAATACCCATGAACACTACAAGGAAAAGACCCTCTAGTGGACGTTTTTGCAGAAGCCCCTATAAAAATAGCCCAAAAATCCATTTGTAGCGGAGGTGAAAAAGTGGAGGTTTTAGCGGATGTTTTTTTCAGTGCTTTTATAAATACATAACGCATCGATGCATTTTCTACTACGGATGCACCGGTGCTCTAAAACATGGCGCACAATGGTAGGCTTATTTCAAAAAAATATATACTCTCTTGCGCTACTTAAATAATGACACACCGGTGTGCACTGTTGCTCTAAAAAATGGCGCAAAATGGTAGGGTATATTTTAAAAAAAATATATAGTCTGGTGCGCTACTTAAATATTGACACACCAATGCATCAAATAATCGAGCACACCATAACAGGGTTAAATAAAAAAACATTATCGGCCGTAAAATTCATTTTTACCCTTTTCAGTGTTGTAGAGCTCTCAAGCACCGGTGCAAATTTTGCCTCTTTGAATCACCCTGCCATCAATGCTTCCCTTGCTTGCATTCCTTCCTTTTGTTGCTCAGTGTGTGGATTTTTAATTTCTCCAAACAATGGGAAAATTTGGTTTTTTGGACGACGTGGCAACCATGCCTCCTCGACGAGGAAATGTCTAGGTAATATCTTTATTTCTTTATAACTTAAAATTTTAGTGGATCAAAATTCAAAATTTAGTTAAATTTCCACTGTCTTTAAATTTATTTTTTCTATGCAGTGCATTCAAGTCATTTGTCTCACACCGCAGACGGTGCACCCTGAAAATTTATAGGGTGCATTGAAATACCATGCCTAATTTTTTTCGATGATGTGTTTGTAAAATCTAAGACATCGGTGCATTGGGTAAACTTTAACGCACCGATGCATAATTTTACCGATGCATGACCTAAAATAATATAGTTGATTTTTCACGGTGCGTCGAAATAACGTTAACGCACCAGGGCGTTACGTTAAACAACACACCACATAAATCAGATATATTATTTTATGTGGTGCATTGGTAAACTTACACACCAGTTCGTTAATGATTACCCAACGCAACGCCGTAAAAAATTAGATCCTAAATTCCAAAGTACCGTAATTAACAATTTTAAAAAAATTATTGGTGCAGTGCGCCGCCTTTTGTTGGCATAGAGGCAGATCCAGGGTTCAACGCTTCAATAGCGCACCAACAAAACCCTAACTACCGGCCCTTTCGACAACACCTACGAAGCAGATGAAGTCTCACCCGAGGTAGAGGCAGGGGGGTTGTAGGACGCAAGTGTCTACAACCTAGATGGGACACAAATCTGTGATTACAACACTTAATAGAGCACTTTAGCCAATAACATCCATTAGTTTATGATTCTTATTCACTTCGCAGATTAAACCCTAAATACGGAACAACATTGTAATAAACAAATCAACGCCTCTAAGCACTTAGCATGAGTTCAGATCTAACATTCATTCACATCATAAAGCACTAAGCATCCATAGATCTATCTATCATACATCAATAACAGTGCACTAAGAAAACATAAACATAAACACCATGAATAACATTGCACAAAGCACATCAACAAAGGATATACGTGGTTCACCCTAGTGTGGGGCTACGCCCACCAACTCTTCTTCTTCTTTATTAGTCTGCTCCAATCTTCTTACAGGCATAGATCCACAAAGCTTACTCCACACTAGATAGGTAATCTACGCACATCGCACTAGATCCACCTTCCTCAAGATAAGGTCACATCACAAATCCTTACACAGTTTGGGCACAAATCACTTACAAAACTCTCGCACTTAGCTCTACAAGCTTCAACACATTCTTGCACAAAGCCAACTAGTCATGCACTAAGTCGATCAATGACTAGTCACTACTAACACACTAACTAACTTCTTACATCCCCTAGATGCTTATTTATACATTACAAAAATGGGCCTAAGCATGGGTAAACCCATGGGACGACATCCCATACCCGTTACATAAACCCTAAAATCCCCAAAAATCCCACAAAATGGGTGAGATCCCGCGATCTCCGCTTCGCCTGGGTGTTCTGTCTTCGACCAGCCTGTGAAAGTCCCAAAAATGGTCAAACGTGACCAGTGTTTCCTCAAAACCTAGTCAAGGGCCAACAGGCCCCCAACACTCACCTGTGACTCATTCTGAGTCACTCTGATCTGGGCAATAGTGCCTCAAAGGCCTCGAGCTTAACTCGAGCGGCCTCGACTTGTTGCTTCGCCAGAGCCTCCTGCTCAGCGAACTCTTGGATTACTTGCTCGGTGATAGGCCCTTCCAGGCATTGTTCTACTGTTGTGACCACATTTTCCAAATGTGATCCTTGTCCCTCGATTTATTCAAAAAGTGTGCAGGCTTCATCCTGCACTGACTGGAGTCACTGGGTCACCTCCATAACTCAGCTCTGGATGGTAGTGACCTGATGTTGAACTGCGCACTGCTCCTGCGACCTTTTCATCTTCTCTATTGTCATAAGCTGCTTCAACTGAGTTTTCACAGTGAATGCCTGTTGCTTCACCTCCTAGAGTTGTGCCTCCAATCTCCTCATCTCTGGGTCTTCTACAAGGTGCTCATAGGTCTGCACACTTCGGTCATTGAGTTTCTTGCATTATGTGGCCAACACCCTGATTCTTTCTACTACGCTCCTGACTGTTTCTTCCTTTGATCTTGTACTTCCTGTGGAGTGCTAGGAACTGCTTGAAGTTCTAGCTCTGCTACTCTTGCTTGGAGCTGCTGAATGGCCTCAACGAGCTTCCCTACTTAGCTCTCGGTCATATATTCTTCCATCTGTGCCAAGCCCGACATAGAGAAAAGTGCTCTATTAATTGCCTCTCTAATTCCAATCTGTTCTGTGAGCAGTTGGTCCTTCTCCTTCTTCATTTTCTCTATGTCCTCTTTGAACTTCACCTGAAGGTCCTCTTTCTCTTGCTGCACAACCCGAAGTTGCTCTAAGGCCTCCTCTTTTTCTTTCTTCAAGGCCTATGTGGCCTGCTCCTTTTCTTCTTGTACTCGATGAAGTCGAGTCTCTGTTGCATCTACCAATATGCGTAATTGGGTGGGCTCATCCCCCAATTCTACATCATCCGCTGAAGGTGGCATAGTGGACACTACGTGGCTCAAATGGAGAGCTTGTTGGATGTCCTTCAATTCTTTCTTGATCCTGTCATACATTGTTTCTTGCTTAGCTTCATGTCTCTGTAGGATGTCCTCTGAGGAATCTTCGACAACTGTGATGATGAGTTGGATATCATCCACCGTGAGTACGTTCTGCGACTGAGGCTTAGTGGCTCAGGATTTCTTCCGCGCTGAGGGTTTCTGGGGGAAACCCTTCCTTTTCTTTGATGTCTCAGCCTCTGTAAGGGGATCCTTTGGCGGTGTTACTTTGCCCTTTCCCTGCTTATCTTCTTCCTCTTCCTCCTCTTAGTTTACTTCATCGCCTCCTCCTCCTATAGGTGAATTAGACGCAGTTTCCTTCGATGTGTTGTTCTTTTCCTCACTGTCTATGTCCAACACTTCCTCCTTTTTCTTCTTTTTCTTGTTGCTGCCCTGTCCATCATGTTCGACCTGGGTGACTAATGGGATTCCAATGATATTGTGGTTGGAGAGTTCTACATCCTCCACTGGTACAAGGAATTCTGCTAGCCATTCCTTGGTTATCTCCCCCATATCTTCATCAATTAATTTGTAGTAAGACTGCAGCTCCTCCTTTCTTTCGTCCCCATGCACGGTTATATATATGAAGTGTCGGTCTGTGCAAAACTTTGCAAGTCGTCTGAACCGATGGAGTGTTTTCAGCATAATTCCGAGGAAGGATTCAATGGCCCTCTTGAGCTGTAAGTAGTAGGTGTGGAACACCGCATTTGATTGCCACTGCTTCACCATGCCACTCAAATACCACAAAATGGTGAACCTCACAGCCAGTGGTTCTGATGGCTCAACTTCAGGGAATGTTGCTCCCTCTAGCATCTCCCAAGTGACAAATGCTATTAAGATCAACAACCAACTAAAGTGGAACTCGTAGCCTTGGTTATGTGCTTTGCGAAAGTCCTTCTCCAACTCATTGACGAGGTAGCTCACCCAGTTCATATGCATCCCTTTGACGCACTTCCATGCAAGGTTGACTACGAATCTTGTTACTTGCATAGGGAAGTTCTTTTTGATGAGCTTGCTAGCTATCATCTGACAAGCTAGGCGCACTACACCATCTTGGATGGAGGCTACCTTGTAGCCTCACTTCCCCTTCTCCACATCGCCATACGCCTCCTTGATGGGTTGCACCAAGGAACGATATGACGTTTTTCCTAGGTAAAATTTCTGAGGGTTTGGTCCTTGCATGCTTAGTCTAGTAATGAGGTGGATCAACTTCAGATCCACAATGATGCACCTATCCAACCACAAGTACCCTTTATGGAAGCATGACAGGAGGATTTTAATGCACGCGTTAATCTCCTGATGTCTGCTAAAGTGTGGGATCTTCATGATGTTCAATATGGTCGATATCGCGATATCCTTGATCCATGGTTGGGGAAATATCTTAGGCTTCACCCCAGTCATCTTTGTCAGGTATCTATGCGGTGCGAGCATCCCATAATTCTTCCTATCACCGAGGTTGAAATCACTTATTTTGAGAGCTGGGATCAGTCCCAACTGCGGTCCTACTATGTGTATCCCTTTCGGCCTGCATGGATGCTTTTAGGGGCTAAATTTCGCTCATGGGCTAATTTTCCATGGTGTTTCCAAAAATGAGATTCGCTATTTTAAAAATCATTCACCCAAATTCTATAGGATAAAATTATTTTACCTTAAAAATTGCCAAAATTTTATAAAAACTATATAAAATCCTTATAAATTTGAATATTTTTACAAAAATATCGCCAAATATTTATAGTTGGCATATGAAGGATTAGTAAGATTTGCCAAGGTTTCTACATTTTAAAACAAATTTCCATCCTTAAAATCATCCCTGCTTTCGGGAGGTACGCAGTGATGAGTGTGTACTCAAAATTTCTTGGGATGTTATCACAACTAACCGCGCCAGCTAAAGGTGGGATATAGTCAGGAAAGACCGACGAGATCTTCTTTGCATTCACCAGATCATCGCGGTGCTTTTTTCTCTTCTCTGTCGCAGTTCAAGATGGCCCAGATTGACATCTAGTCGAGGGGGATGCTTGCAATCCTCCCGTAGACGAGGCTTGTACTCCTGCGGACATGATATTATCAACCATAAGGTCTATTAATATATCCTCCACAAACTTCTCTACTGTGCTACGTTCACCCAACATGCACACTCATAGAAAATAACTTGGCTAGGAGAACATATACTCAAGTTAATCAACTCAATGGCGAGGTCTAGACATAACAACATGGTAGTAAATCACTTATCTATTAGTTCGAATATCTCAATTTGCAAAAGTGGTCCCAGTGTGGCATTCGACAAAATAAATAAACAACATCGTAACAGATTCCTTCAATGGGTCGAAATGCCTCAATCCATCCATTATGGTGTGGTCTCAACGGTCCAATGGCAGTATTTTCCAACAATAACTGCGTTTCTAGCCGTTCCAGAGCATCATTCTAATGGTCAACGCACCTCCAATGGTCATATAGCCTTGTCATGGCGAAGTGTCATTCTACATTGTTCTGCTATTCCGACAATGTTTAAGATATGCAAGCTTTCCTCCTGCGAAGTCTTCTCTGGAACTTTCTGTAGTTTTCCTAATTTTTCTTTCTTCTTACTGAGATTTCTGGCCTTCTTCCCTGTGATCTAAGTTTCTGGATTCCTCTTCCCATTCTCATTCTTATCTTCCCTTAGCATTGTAACTTTTCACTGCTGAGGATCTTTCAAAGGGTTTGAGTGTAATACCTCTCTTCTTACTATTTCTGGGTTGGATGCTCTTTTCTCCTGCTTGGACAAGTTCTTTAAGTCTTCTCGGGTTCTTCCAACTTTGACATGATTCTTTGTTGCTTCGACTTATCCTCTTTTTCTTCTATTAATCATGCTATTTTCCTAGCCATGAAGTCCCTTAATTCTTTCTTTTTCTGTTCTATAGCTTCCTCCTCTGCTTTCCTTCGGATATGATCTTTCTCAATCCAGTTTTTTCATAACAAAAGTGCAAAAGGGGCGTTGTTCTCAGCAAACTTAATGACTTCAAATTCTTCTTCAGTCGATGCTCCATGCGCCATCATAGGTACATTAGTAACTCTTCCACATAGGGTTATCATGTTTCCTTTAAACAATTATATCCTTCCCAATGAAGGAATCATAGTTGGCTTTCCCAAAATTTCCCAAGTACTTTCTGGCATAAGATTCACACGTGTTTCCTCATATAATACACAATATATGTCAAAGTCTCCTATTCTTGTTTCTATGCACTGCTTCTCTTTTAAGATCTCTGGTAAATTGATGTCTCAGTGATCATTTAGGGTTTGTTTCAGCTGTAATAACATAGTTTTTGCTTCATTCTAGTTTTCTAGCATATCCTTAGTTTCTTGACCTTCTTCATGGTTTTCTTGTCTCATGTTCATCTTTTCAACTTTAGCAATCATTCTAGGGAAATCCAAAACCTCATGGTCAACAGATTTACAACAAAGGAAAATAGGACCTACACCAGGGCATTCCTTATCAATATGTTCTGGTCTTCTGCAGTTATAACATAGTGTCCATCCTCTCTTTCTTTTGAATGATCCCCAACCTTTTGTGTACTGTTCACTAATATCATAGTGATGGACCTGCAAAAAATTCTTTCTAGGGTCCTGCATCCACTTGTTAGTCCAAAAATTATTTCTATGCATAGGAATAACATATCTTTCACTATCTCTATAAATTTATTCAGATCAAATCTTCTTTCTTCTAGTTGTGCCATAGTTTTCAGACTAGGAAAAAATCTATCAAACATAACTAGATCCATACTTTCGAAGAAAAATTTTCCACTTGTATTACCTTTATCGTAGCACAAAGCTTTAAGATCTTACCTCTTTTCTTCAGATCAGGATTCTCTTTTAGCACAGAGATTCACAAGTGAAGTAGAATACTGTGCACTACAACAATAGATATACGCACAAAGATTTTTCTTTTCTTCAGTTCCCAACAATCACAGTTTCAGGTCCCAACAATAGAACCATTTGTTGGCACAGGGGTAGACCCAGGGTTAAACGCTTCAACAATGCACCAACAAAACCCTAACTACCAGCCCTTTCGATAACACCTGCGAAGAATATGAAGTCTCACCCAAGGTAGAGGCAAGGGGGTTGTAGGACTCAAGTGTCTACAACCTAGCTGGGACACAGATTTGTGATTACAACACTTAACATATCACTTTAGCCAATAACATGAATTAGTTTATGATTCTTATTCACTTCGCAGATTAAACCCTAAATACAGAACAACGTTGTAAGAAATAGATCAACACCTCTAAGCACTTGGCATCAGTTTATATCTAACATTCATTCACATCATAAAGCACTAAGCATCCATAGATCTATCTATCATACATCAAGAACAATGAACTAAGAAAACATAAACATAAACACCATGAATAACATTGCACAAAGCACATCAACACAGGATATACGTGGTTCACCCCAATGTGGGGCTACGTCCACCAACTCTTCTTCTTATTTATTAGTCTGCTCCAATATTCTTACAAGCATAGAGCCACAGAGCTTAGTCCACACTGGATAGGTGATCTGTGCACAGTGCACTAGATACACCTTCCTCAAGATTGGGTCACATCACAAATCATTACATAGTTTGCACACAAAGCACTTACAAAACACTCGCACTTAGCTCCGCAAGATTCAACACGTTCTTGCACAAATCCAACTAGTCATGCACTAAGCCGATCAATGAGTAGTCACTACTAACACACCAACTAATTTCTTACATCCCCTAGCTAAGTATTTATACATTACAAAAATGGGCCTAAGCATGGGTAAACCCATGGGACAACGTCCCATACTCGTTACATAAACCCTAAAAGCCCCAAAAATCCCGCAAAATGGGCAAGATCCTGCGATCTCCACTTCGCCTGGGCACTCTGTCTTCGACCAGCCTGTCGAAGTCCCAAAAATGGTCAAACGTGACCAATGTTTCCTCAAAACCTTGTCAAGGGCCAACACATTTCCTGTAAAGCATCGTTACATGTCGAAAAAGGCTACGCACCACAGTAACAATTTTTTTTTAAATGGTTTTACAGTGCTTTATGATTTTAAGTTTTTATTATTTTAGGCGGTACATCAGTTAACCTTAACACATCGATGCGGTAAGGTTATACAACGCACCACATAAAATAATTTAACAAATTTTATACAGTGTGTTATATTACATGTGTACACTGTAGATAGTGCTCACAAGTAATATACGTATTGAGGGTGGTGCTTGACTATTTTTTGGGTGCATCGGTGATGAAATTTACTTATTTTCTGAAGAAATTTATTTTCTCGTATTTATAAATAAATTTCTCATTTACTATTTTTTTTATTTTTTTATTTATGAGGCTAATGTATTTTATATGTTAATTATGTAGAGACGTGAATGGGGAGAGCAATAGCAATAGTAGGAGAAGAGGGTTGACTTGTACAATGTTGTATAGGATTGAAAGGCGAGGAAGAGATATTTTTACCCTCGCCCTATTACCATAGCGATCCAAGTCCTCTTGAGAAATGTAGGCCTCTTTTAGTACTATGAGGAGGCTACATCCCTAAAGGGGCACTCTAGGTTCTTGGTGCAGCTGGTCCGCCGATGGGATATCCATCAACATGATTTACGTGTTGGTCTTGATTAGTGGTACCAACCCACTGAGGAGGATATATATTTTATCTCATATATATATTGGGGTTGATGTACTTTCTCTATATGATTTTCAAGTGTCTCGTGAACAACTACAGATTGCTTCTTTCGGTGCAGAGGAGGTTAGGTACCTCTCACTATTAGTGATGGCCATTGCACACTTTAACAGTGATGGGAAGTGCATTAGTTATGTTCTTTTGTATTATGTTGATTGTTTGGTACAAAGGCCACGATGTATTAGATGGTCTACCATTTTTTTACGATAGTTTTGTATAGCTGTAGATAGAGGTCGTGCTATGATACATGGGAGGGTGAACTTCCCTTTTGCTTCAAAGTTTTTTTGTTTATTTTTTGAGAGGTTTATGGAGACGAGGCCTAATTTTTTACAACAACCTTCTAGGTTGATGACTCAAGTGCAGATGCACATGTGGGGTGAGATTATGCCCAAGAGGGGCTAGCCGAAGTTTTCAGCTAGGATTTCCATTGATGCACTGGGGCTACTAGCTAGTAAGGTCGATAACATGTTCGTGATGGTGTCATGTTTTTACTCGGGGTTGGATTGGTGAGGATTTCCAAACATCCTCTTCACATCAGTTGAGCCACCAGATTCTAGAGGTAATATTAGTTTTTTGTTTAAATTAATCTAGTTTCATTTTATTATCTTACTTACTCAGAATAAAATTAATTCTAACATGTTCTTTAACTTGTTTTATTAAATTGTTTAATGAAACTATATAATTATTGTTTTGTACTGTATATTTTGCATATATTGGCACATTCCTTGGGGATGTGTCTTGTTGGTTACTTGGGTTGACCCGGGTTCTAATCTCAAATATGTTTCCAACAAAACCCTCAAAACTATCGGCCCTCCTGGTAAACTAGAAGGTAATGTTGCGCACATAGTGCACAATGCAGTCTCACCCAAGATAGCTTTATGGGGGACTTCAATACTCAGGTGTTTTCACTATAGGAAAGAGTGGAGACTATGTTTTGGTTCTTTTCCTTATGCATCAACATCATTATTCATTCATCTACTTCTAGGATCCATTCATCATTAAATTATGGATGCATGCTATTAAACTCAGATTGAATCATTCATTCTCTAACTGATTCATAACATAACATTCAAACCATCATTCAAACACATGAACATAATGGATTTACCATGGTTCACCCCCTCATGGGGATACGTCCACAAAGATCTATTTTTTCTTCTCTTTTATTCATTCTTCTGCAAAATCTACGTTGTGCACATTACATCTTCAAGATTACAATCAAAAGGAGGATAAGTACCCACTAGGAGGTTGCCTAGATCACACCAAGATCCACATCCTATTACTTAACCCTCAAACACTAGCTTACTCAACTCAACAATACTAACAATAACCAAACTCACAATAATCAACAATTAAACCCCCAACCTAGACCTCCTAGGTCTCTATTTATACTACTCTATTGGCTTATAGTTGTTACAATTTTGTCAAAAACCATAACCATAACATGGTTAGGAATGTTTTCATGTATGCCACACTTATTTTCCTCCTACATGTTGTTCTTCCTTCTTTTTCTGCCTCCTAAGGTGCAGACACCAAAATTAGACTGTCTCTTCCCAAAATAAGCTTGTGCGTAAAATAGATTTTTCTCCCAAAATAGACCTGCACCAACAAGCCCCCAAAACTGACATGTGGCTTGTCCCAAGCCACTCAGGCGGTGTGCACTCCCTGTATTGCCTTCTCCAAACTATGGAACTTTCTCGCTAGTTCATTCCCTTGTATGTACCTACGCCATCCTTGTATTTTCTTCCTTGTTATAGAAATATTTGCCTCACCCTATGCAAACTTCCACAGAAGGCCTTTTTCCATTACCCTATGTAGACTTGAAGTCCCTTTTTGCAAATCCCATAGATTAAAACACTATTTTTTCACATATACGCGCCCTACCTATAGTATATCATGTGTATATGCATATTGCACCACTACAACCCACGTACATCGGGATTTGTGCCCAAAATTAAAAAATGGTGTCGGGTTTCCATGTCACATCACGAGATCCATGATCCTTGACCTTCCATATACTGGAAAATTTCCGACTCGACCCTTCAGTTCCAGTTGAAGGATACAAATGGGCCAAATACAAGCTATGGAAAAGAGGAGAAGAATTCAACTTTGAGAGAAAAGTTAATCGAGAGAAATTATTCACTTCATATTGAGTCTTCATCCCTTTGTCCTTTTAAGTCTGAACACATTGTTCATCCCCCAAGCTCTTCCCTACATGATTGATAACCTCATTGCCTATCTTATATGAGCTATCCTTTGGTGGAGGATTGAAGTGGTGGAGGCCCAGCTGGAAGGGACTTAGTTTATAGGTTCTGAACTGTGCTGACACAAAAGTTTGTAATTCATTCACTTATGTTGATTACATTTTAATAGAAATACTCTTTTCTCGTCCAATTAATATCTTGCAAATATTTGAATTGTTATTCCATGGGTGTATTTGTTATGAATGTTGATGGATTATGCTAATGAATGTGCTAAAATTATATACTATCACCATATGCTTGTGTTTCATGGTTGTTGAGGACAAGTTGCAGGTGTATTGCTTTGAGTCAAGTGCTCAATGGTGGACTTCATCGAACATTTGGACGAGGTACACCTTTTATCTTGTCTTTCTAGCATATTTGTTTATATAGAATACCTAAGATTAGAGTTGATTTTTATAGTCATTTTCGACTATTGTGGTTTACCCCTAGCCATAAAGAGATTTTCCTCATAATCTTCGTAATATTTTACTGGGGATAAAATCTTCTTTTTCGAGGTTTGGAGTGTTTTTCTCCTTAGATTGCTCTCATTTATATTGAGTTTCTTGTCGTATGACTGCTTGACAACCTCTGTTCATTCTGAGTCTGTGATTCTTAGCCTTCTCCTTAGCCTAGCTATGTTTTAACACATATACGCAGGTTTTTTCCTGACAATCGCGTACATACATGTGTTTTCCTTCTACAAGAAGTGTATATACATGATTTTCCCTTGAATAATCGCGTACATCACCCTTTGTTGCTTGGTTGTTGGGTTTCATGGTTGCTGGGTAGGTTTTGATGATTGTTGAGTCTTCTTGGGTATCTGTTATGATTTTTAAGTGTCTGTGGAATGACAGGAAACCTTTATTTGGTTGAATTTTTGGGTGGTGCCTTTCTCATCATCCTTATCATTTGATTGTCCTTGAATCTTGTGTTGGGTGTTTGCTTCTTGATTTTCTACTTGGTTTATCTCTGTTTACATACAGTAGAGTTTTTATATCAAGTTGTTGTTCAGTCCTTGCATTTTCAATTTTTTATATATCAAAAATACAAAAATATTAGGCATTTTACATTGTTGGCATTTTATCTTTAGAGTCCTTATCATTTATCTTAGTACATGTAAAGAAAGATTTCATTTTATTTATAATTGCATAACTGAATTGAGAATTTCATTTTGAAAAGTATATCATTTATTTTGGAATTGAAGTTAGGACTTTGCATTGTATTCATATTCATTTATTTTACTTGTTGAGTCATAACATTATTAGTTTCAAGACTGCACCTTTTTGAGTAAGAAAGGCCACTAAAAGTAACGCTATAATTTAAAATTGATTAGTAAAGATTTTATTTTTCTAGGGTGCACAAACTAGCTTAGGACTTAGAGCCTTGGAATAGGATTTTGTGAGTAAACTTCTCCAAGGCTATTAAATCTACATATGTGTCTGAATAAAGGAGTGGAGAAATCCATTGTATAATCGGTAATATCAGGAGGCTCTGCTAACACCAGAGTTAAGCACGAGGTCACGTGAGGTTGGTTGAAGGGATATCCCCCTGATACCTTCTTAGTGTTAGATATATTTCTGGGGATCTATTCGTATATGGGGATCTTGATAGTACCCTTACCTCTGTGAGAGGCGGTGCTTTCAAGGTTTCGGGCTTTGTTACCCTACCCATATGGTGGAACTGACTTACAACTATTCGACTGTGCATCGGTTATATCATGGTTACTTAGTTGCTTGACTTAGGTACCACATAGGTTACTTGTAGGGGTTATTCTGCAGGTACCATGGGATAGATAAGGGTCGGATAGCACACAACCTTTATGGAGTATTACCTCTCCAGGGGGATCTAACCGACCAGTTGTTAAGCCCACGAGGGCCCTTATAACTGATTCTGATACCTCCAATATTTAGCAGAGGAGTTTCAGGCCCCTCTTAGGTGAGGCATACCTCCTTTAGAGAGGGATGCCCCTTTCAGCCATTTTATCTTATTTGTGTGCATATTGGCCTTTTGATTATTTTTGGTGTGATATTTGATTACTAGTTGGCCTTAGTATTTGTTTTTTATATCTCGAGTCTTGAATCATCACGGATCCAAACCAGCTTCCCCGCAGGTCTCACCGCTTGTTATAGTTACCACCGTATTTTGAGTCATTTCCTTCTAAAAGGCATAAAGTTATCAAATGTGGTACACACATCTCCACTTATCATACTTGTGATCATACAAGGATGAGTATTGAAGTGAGTCAACAAGATATTGGGAGTCCTTCGACTCCCATACCTACTATAGTTAACGGTACCCCTTTGACACCTTCAACCACAATGGTTAAGTATCGGAGGTGCCTATCATCACCTCTGCCCATCCTATAGTGAATACTCAATCTATAGCCACAAACCCTTTTGGGTCTCTTTTTCACTCACCAATCTATAATGTTTAGTCCATCCCTATGGCCTCTAGTCCTTTTTCCTATGGTATGCCAAGTTTCACGTCACAATTTTCAACCTCCATCCCAGCAGTCAGTATGAATACTAGCATTGGACTTGGGGTCACAAATCCTCCAGACACTCCATTCTCATTCGATGGTACTCATGTCCCACAAACGATTCCTACCATTGGAGGAATTCCTCCTGTTAACCCCGGGTCTAATCTTGTTGCTTCTAGATGGAGTAACCAACCTGATGGACAAGCTAGTGCTCACGTTATTTCCTTTACACCCACCTCCTTTGTACTGATTCCAACCAAAACATTTGGCATGACGAATCCACCTTTATCCTCTGCATTCACACCCGGAGGAGGTCAATTTCACACCTTGGGAAACCCCCAACTTGGAGCCACTCCGGCTGGGGGTAGTTTTTACAATCCTCACCAGAACATTCCTACTGGAATGGTGCCCAACCAACCCCTCATGAATCAGTCCGGAGGAGGGTATTATAATCCTGGATAGGGCCATGGTGCTTACCAGAACCCTGGATGGGATACAATTCCCCAACCACAATCTTGGGGCCAGATGTCGCAACCTCGTTTCGCTTTTCTAGATACACTCAATCTGACATGCTTGTATAAGTTAATGAATGACCCCATGCATCATGATCCATCATGTCCCTCCATCCCCACTAAGATTCCTTCGGATATTCCAAAATTCAAGGGCATAAAGGGTGAGGATCATGGTGATCACATTAGCACTTTTCACCTTTGGTGCTCTTCTAATTCCCTTAATGATGATTCTATTGGGTTAATATTGTTTCAACACACCCTCACAGGGATTGTCACGAAATGGTATATTGAGCTACATAGGGGGGCATACAAAACTTTTAATCAGTTGCTTTTAGTCTTCCTCAACTACTTCCAATTTTCGGTTCATTACGATGCTGGCATCAAACCTCTGTCAACCTTTCTTCGGGATAGAGCCACTCATATCTCAGATCATATCCAAGATGGCATAGATGGAAGAGGTTGATCAAGGCCTACATACCCCCATAATTCTTGCTAGAGTGGTTCCTTAAATCTCTCATGATTTATATTTCGAAGGATTTTTCTACATCCAGAGTTACTTATGAGGAAGAAGTGATTTTTAAATCCCAATAGTTAGATCTTATATATTCTCAGTCTGGGATGTTATACGAGATTCTTCCATATGCACCAAGGTCAAACTATGACCCTATACAAAATCTCGGGCCTCATGTTGATGGCATTGTAGGTCTAGTCAATGTGAAATCCATAGACTCGGTGACAAGCCATTTGAAAGACTTGTCTCTAAACCATTATGTAGGAGGACTAGCTTCATCTGTGTCCTCCAATCCCACTCAGTTGACAGATGTATGCTCTGTGAAATAGTCGACCAGCCCGAATGGTAACCAAAAACTAGGAGGGAATAAAAATAAAGGATGTAATAATAGTCGTAGGGTGGGAAGAATAATAATAAACCCAAGGAAAATGGTAATAATGAGAAGATGAATAATAATGTTGGTGAGGGAAAGAAAGAAAGGTGTAAGGTGAAGTTTCCATGTAATCTTTGTACATACGATCACCTTACCCATTTATGCCCCAAACTTTTGGAAGCTGCGAGGATTTTATATCTATCGCCCGTCGTGTTGACTAATCCTTTTCCACATAACCAACACATGGCCTCAATCTCCTCGAATACTGGAAATGTGGCGAGTGGGAGTCAAAAACCATCGATGCAAGATGATGATCATTTATGCATAAATATGGTTAAATTTGAGGTTAATGTAGCCACTTGGTCTCATGATTATAGTTCTCCACATACTGTACCTGTTATAGAGTCTCCCCCTCCTCCAGAGACACCCTTAGAGATTGAAAAACTAGATCCCCCACCTCGTATTCTGAAAGGAGTACTCAAGTGCTCTACCCACAATCCTAATTCTAGAGCTTCCTAGAATTACTCTATTGTTGAGGACCTGGGTCAAACCCCTCGTGCGATGTCGGCTCTAGAGGTACTCCAAACGTGTCCTTCATAAAGGAATTCCTTTCTATCTGCGTTAGGAGCTCTAGATCCTTTTGGCTTGAAAGTTATCAAGTTGATGTCATATATGTGAAGCCTCGCTTTCCTTCCCATGTCGCATTCCAAATCCACATGGGTTACTTGAAGTATACCATCAAGCACATTATAGTTGATGAATGTGTTGCAACATGTGTGATGTCCCTGTCTATTGGAAATACCTCAACTCTCCGACCTTTTCTCAGTCTCCAACCATGTTGAATGCTTTTGACGATCGTTCCTTCTACCCTCATGGTATTCTTCCTGCCTTTCTGATCCAGTTAGGTGGAAAGACGGTAAAGGTGGATGTCGAGGTGGTTGATGCGCCCCTCGACTATAACTTGTTACTAGGACACAATTGGAATTACGTTATGACTGCAATCATATCATCTATCTTTCGTACTCTTTGTTTTACTCACGATGGGAAGATCATGATGATCGATCAGTTGTCCTTTGTGTATGATAGTCCCAGTGCATCTGTTGGACCGTCGATCTCTTTGAATGACAATTCTCAGCCGAAAAATAAGAATATTGGTGTCAGAATGTATTTATCCCTTATGGGTACCTTCGATTTCATGGCATGGGTTCACCATATTTACACCATGTCCAGTAGGCCTATTTCGTCAGAGAGGTCTATTCCTTTTTGCACTTCCTTTTTAATGATCCTTGGACCCTACCTTCCTCGATGACGTCTTGTGAAGGTCATTCACATTCTAGAATGTCCATGCCACTATCGACAGCATAGATTGTGTATCAAGTTTTTCTTGACTCTTTTGTCGATCTGGATCCTGTTACCTCGCAAACGAATGAGGAGGATCCTGTCCTGGAGCCCCTGTGGGCCACTTCATCATCTTGTTCAGATTACTTCCTCAATGATACTTTGGATTTTGATGAAGATAATATAGAGGCCATGAATGGTCATAGAAACCTTGGGATGATATGCATCATCACTCTTATTTTCTCCCAAATATTGCTAGAATCGAGCAATATGATGTTAGATCTACTTTGAAAATATAGTCGGTCACATCATAGTTCCACTTGATACACATAGAATTTATGCCAAAGGAAACATGGTGAGTATCTCCCCTACTTTCACGATCGATATCTCTCGTATCCCTGGAAAGATTGAAAAGATATAAATAGGTGCAAATTGTTCACCATAAGAAATTATGATCTACACCGAACTCTTCAAGGAATTTCGAGATGTATTTGCTTGGTCATATGAAGAGATGTCAGGAATCAACCCTCGAATTGTCGAACATGAGATTAAGAATTACCCAGATGCTAATCCTGTTCGACAATGTCTTAGAGCTGTCAATCCTCAGAAGGCCCATTCTATTAAGGTCGAGGTAGAAAAACTGCTTAATATTGGCTTTATCTACCCGGTTCCCTTGACTGAATGGGTATCCAATCTTGTTCCTGTGAATAAAAGGCAAGGAACCATCCGTGTATGCATGGATTTTCATGACCTGAAAAAATATTGTCCTAAAGACAACTTCCCGACACCCTTCATTAATCATATTCTCAATGAGTGTGCGGGAAGAGAAGTTTTTTCTTTCATGGATGGATTTTTAGGGTATAACCAAATTCAGATTAAACCTGAGGACCAACATAAGACGACATTTATTTTCCCTTGGGGTACTTTCGCATATTGGAAGATGCCTTTCAGCCTTAAAAACGTTGGAGCAACCTTCCAACATTCCATGACCTTCGCATTTCATGATCTCAACCATATAGTTGAAGCCTATATTGATGATCTTGTTGCTCACTCCCATAAGAGAGTGGATCACCCTAAGCACCTTCGGCTAGTATTTTAAAGATATTGTCATTATCACATCCGGTTGAACCCTCATAAATTCATATTTTGCATTAGGTCGGGTCGTCTTCTAGGATTTTAAGTCTCTTATACTAGGATCATAGTAAATCTGTTAAAGGTTGAGGCAATACTTCGATTTCCTCCCCCGTGCACTATGTTACACTTCAAAATTGCTCAGCTGGATAAGTGTCGCATTGTCCCTCTCAATTGTCGTAAGTGTCGCATCAACTCTCGCAAGTGTCGTAGTTGGTCACTAGTGTCACATCAACTTTCGCAAGTGTCGCAAGTTGGTCAGTAGCGTCGCAAATGATGTTCAGACATACTACCATGTCAACGACACTAAGGAAGCACTTATAACATCTCACATGATTGATTTGAAGGAGGAGA
>WSFP011414717.1:0-23937 GCA_009831015.1 Picea engelmannii | reverse complement strand
TCAGGTATTGGGTTGGTACAACAAGTAGTGAGATTAGACTGTGACAGTCAGAGTGCAATATTCCTGGCAAAGAACCCAGCTTATCATTCGAAGACAAATCATATTGATGTTCAGTATCACTTTGTGAGAGACATGGTTGAGGATAAGAAGGTGTTGCTGGAAAAGGTTGACACTTTGAAGAATGATGCAGATTCATTAACAAAGTCTGTGAGCACAGAAAAGTTCTCTTGGTGTAGAGTAACAATGGGCATTGCTGCCCTGGATTGTTGACTATATAATCACCTGGACCCCTGGATGCAAAGAAAACAACAAGTGGGAGAATGTTGGGTATGTGTTATATTCTTTGCATGTGTGTGTGTGGGTGCGTTAGATACGACAACTGCGTCTGATGGTCTGTACAAACTAGGGCTCTGCCGGTGCGCCGGGCGCTTCCTAGGGGGGTCCCAGGGGGGGGCAGGTATGCCCCCCCCTGGTTACGCGCACCGCCCGGTGCCGACGGGGTTTGGGGCAACTCCCCGAGTATGCGCAACGTTCGACACTGGGCGGTAGCCCGGGGCCGAGGGGTTCGGGGCAACAATATTTTCATTGACTTGAGAAGTATTGTTTTGAGGATGTAAATTTCCTAAATTGTTACAGATGTAATCAACTCCCAGGGCTCTGTAATTAGAATCAACTACCAACGTAGCTAACCCCTGCCCTTTGACTAGCTTGGTAGGCTTGATCTCCACGTCATATTCAAGCTAGCTATCCATTTACTTCTTTTTCCATCACTGTCCGGCTGAGTCAAGATATCTTTAATAACACTAGATGGTATGTATGAAATGATTTTAGAATGTAGCACATAAACTCTAAAATATTTTAGTGCTTTGACCAAAGAAAAAGCCCTCTTCTCCATGATATCACATTTTAACTCAGCACCCCGATGTGCCCTGTTGAAAAAAGCAATAGGTCGTTCAAAACCCTCATAATTTCTCTGTAGAAGGGCAACTACTAAAGTATCTTGAGATGCAAAAGAAAAAATCAGGAACTCTTTTTCAAAATCCGTTCTCCATTTGATCTCATTTCCTTTTTTCAACATACCAGTTATGTGTTTGACGAATTCAACAAAGTTGGGAGTAAACCTTTTGAGAAAGTTTATCTTCCCAAGGAAAGATTGGATTTCCTTCTTAGTCTAGGGATAGAAATATTTTGAATGGCTAACACTCTAGCAGGATCAATTTTAACTCGATCAACACAAACAATATGACCTACAAATTTCCCTTGTTCTTAAGCAAAATGAGTTTTTTTTGGATTTAAAGAAATACCATACCTTCTGCACTTCAGAAATACTTGTCTCAAATGACGTAGATGCTCCTAATAAAAGTTAGAGAATACAATAATGTCATCCAAATAGATGACAACCAACTTATCCTTCTCTCCCATGAAAGCGATATACATGACTTGCTGAAAAGTGGCCCCAATATTCATTAACCAAAAGGCATCTGGGCATACATAAAAGTACCCCAAGGTGTTGTAAAAGCAGTCTTCTCCATATCATCTAGATGAACGACTACCTAATTGTATCCAGAGAAACCATCAATCATAGACAACCTATTAGATCTTACCACCCTTTGCAATATATGTTCCATTTTGGGCAATGGATAGTTGCTTTTCCGAGAACACCTGTTCAAATTCCATAAATCAACACATAGTTTGATTTCACCATTCTTTTTTCTCACTGGCACCGGATTTTCTAAACAGTTAGAATACCTCAAGGGTACAATGATCTAAGCATCTAAGAGTTTCTTGACTTCCTTCTCCATAATAGGTAACAAAAGCATATTAATCTGCCTTAATTTCTGCTTAAAAGGTTTTACATTCTCTTTCAAAGGTATCTTATGTTGGATGATTGTTTCATCAAAGGTCCTAATATCTTCATATTTTCATGCAAAACCAACAATGAACTCCTTCAACAGTTCTTCATATTTAGCTCACTATTTTGCTGACATGAATTTTGATAATTTAACATGCTTGGTATTTGCAATAGTCCCAAGATTGCAATCAATCACCTCTGCTTCTTTTTCTGGATCAGGGAGCTTCACAGGAACATCATTATGATAAAAAATCCTTTCAAGAGGCACCATACCTTTTGGGATATGATTAGTAGGAAATTGCAAGATCTTATGCCCAACAATCATATTATGAAAATTTAAATTCTGATTATCCTCATCTAAATCCTCATCTTGATTAATATGAATTGAAGAAAAATCATCTATAGCTTCAATGAACCTTTTGATTTCAGAATCTTCCTCAAATACTCTCCAATGCTTAACATTGTTTGGAATAGAAGGCCTATACCTAACCTCTACTTATTTCATCTTTGTGGGCAAAGGAGGTTTAAAATTACTTGCTGCCACAACCAGTGAATCGGCCTGCTCATTCTGATTTCTTGGAATATATACAATGTTAAAAGACAAAGAAGGCTTCAATGATGTCCCACAACTCTTTTTTGTATTCTTTCAACCGAATGTTCTTTGTCTGATATACATCTCTGACCTGCTGTATAATGAGTTCAGAATCCCCATGCACCTTCAAATGCTGAATTTTCATTTCTTTAGCTACCTTGAGACCCAACAACAATGCCTTGTACTCTGCAATGTTATTTGTTGTATCAAATTCTAACTTGTAAGACAGGGTAATGACTTCATGTTCAAGAGAAATCAACACTACACCTTCCCCTGCGCCTTCTTTGGATGAGGCTCCATCAAAGTATAATTTCCACAATAGATTTTGCTTCTCAGAAAAATGTGGAACAACTGTTTTTTTCAAAGGCAAAGATTGTTGGACAACATTATCAATATGAAATATAGAGGATCCCAATTCCACATCAACTGCATAGATAGGATGATTTATAGAACGATCAATGTTACTGATAATATATTCCAATTGAGCTTCATGATAAAGTCTTCTAAATTCTCTTCCAAAAAAAGGTATAGTGGCATAAGTGCTAACGGGAAAAACCCCCATTTAACTACACCAGGGTTCAAGATGTAGACAACGAATAATCGTCTAAAAGTCAATCAATTCTCTATACTACCCCAAACATACCAAAACTAATGTAAAGAAAGCAAATGAGAGAAGAGATCGGTTAACTATACCTTTGATCCCACGTCTGGTGATGATCTCCTCAAGCTTGGTAGTTCCACTGACTGCACGTCTCCTCCCAAGGCTGACTTGCATCCAAAGATAGGCAAATAAGAACTACAAGCATGCTATTCTATTCATGAGTTAGGGTTAGATATTAAATGCTAAGTATAAATCAATGAAAATACTCAAAACATCATCATTTGGGACATGAAAATGTAATTCTTTCATTCATCATACAAAGATTACAACTTACAATCTATGTCGGCCACCGTTCCGTGAACCTGGTCTAGGCTCCTATTTACCATGCTCCAAGTGCACCTTGAATGGACTTCTTCTCTCAACCTTCTGATCACCTCAATGGAAGGGAATGGGTTGAATGGAGGAAGAAGGGGCTGCTGAGGGAATGGTTGAGGCAATATCTCACAAAGGCAACAAAATCTTGGGCAAGGAGGGGAAGTGAAATTGGGTAGAGTTTCACTGTTCTTATGCTTGGATGTGAAATGAGACCCCAACACCTCCTTTTATATGTCAAAAGGATGGTTATTTGGTCGGGTGACAGTTTATAGCAAGTTGATTAGTTGGGAAACTTCCAATAGGCCATGAATTTCAATGAATTCCTTGCAACTTTTGCAAGCAAACGCGGGTTGTAATGGTGCAACAAACGTATGTACACTAGCTATAATGGTGCAACAAGCATATGTACGCGAGTTGTAATGGTGCAGGGCGCGTACATCTTCTAAAATATGACTTTTTAAGAAGAGATTCTCAACAGTGCTTTGGCAAAATAGACAAGAGGGCCAAGGCCATGTATGCATGAGTAGGGCATTTTAGGGATATAACAGATGCCCCCTAATGTGTGAGGTCAGAAGAGAAACTAATGGCCGAAATACATTACAATATCTTCAACAAGGTACAAAATCGAGTGAGCCCCGGACCAGAGTTCGGGAGGCGCCATCTACAAAACAACAATTGTCTCTCTGAGGCGGGCATACCCATGCTCGGGATGAAATAAATCATGGCTACCAATCAAATACACTGCAGATCCATGTCATATAACTATATAAAGTGTAGTCGCGAGCAATACATAGCAGATCTACATCTCAAAATTAATCTAAGATATACAAGCATAATATTCATCTTCGAGAAGCTAGTGACGCATGTGGTTGGAGATGAGGCCTTCAGAGCTCAAGCAACAACTGTAAGATCTTCAAAACTCAGGTAGGAGTATAATGGGAGTGCATAACTCACTACCCTGAGGTCTTTGACGACTCATCGGAAAAAGACACGAGGATCTCAATGATCAGGCAAAAAACTTCATCGATTTTGAATATGTACTTGACTGGACTCTCGGGATGGCCGAATCATGAAGGTCAAGAAACAAACTGCAGAAAGGACGACTCAGGTTGAGTGAAACTTCCCTTGGACAAAAGCACGAAAGATGATCAGACTCAGGCAACATGACATTGACATAAGTTCATGATGCAGGAGGCAACACAAATTCTCCATGTGTTTGGAAGAGTAACCAAATGGAGAAGGACACAACTCTATGTAGCGAGAACAACTTCCTAATGTCATACTAGATCCCAATGCTTGAAAAACAAACGAAAGGATGTGCTTTGTCCAAGGGCAACTCTTTGTGCTGCTGAAAAAATAATACATATTTCTCGTCCCCTCTTTTTGGAATATTTGATTTTTTTTTTCTTTTTCAAAATTTTAAGAGCTTAAAAAAGAATAAAAGAATACTACGTTACATAGGAGGAACGAGTGTCGCAAGCAAGCATACTAGTTCCAAGCACAAGGAACATACTAATGCTCATAGTAAGGAGACATGTGCAAGAAAATGACACTCGGGGAAAATTCGTCCATGGGTCAAGGTGTCAAGTCGTAGAGGCAAGAAGTGCTACAAGGCTTGCGTATAAGGAATGCTTCAAAGGTTCAGTTGAGAACAACATGGAACTGACATTAGACCAAAGACACAAAGATGCAAATGCAATTAAGCAAGACACAATGTGACCCCTTCCATGTAATTTTTACGATCCAAGAGAAGGTAAGCTCAGTGGTTTTTTCATGTTTAGAGAGTTTGAAAAAATGTAAAAGAAGACTCCAGGGAATACCTTTTTCGGAGATAGTTTAGTCGGTTTGAAAAAGAGTTAAACTTGCACCGAAAAGATGTCTATTCAAAACCATTTTAACGAGTGTGACAAAGACAAGATCACTCGGTAATCTTTTCAATTTTAAGGAGTCTGAAAAGAGCTTAACTATGAACTCACATCCTTTTTCTGAGTTTAGTCTCCTTAGCTCGAAAAAGTATAAAAGTTACTGAGGAGAACTCTCTTGGCGAGATGAATCTCTCGAGGCGTACCTTTTTCCGCTGTAATATACAGGTTGGAGAAAGGGTTAAACTCATGCCAGTAGATCTTCTTTTGGACCAATTTAACGAGTGTGAAAGAACAAGGTCACTCGACGATCTTTTCAATTTTAGGGAGTCTGAAAAGAGCTTAGCTATGGACTCCGTGGGGATTCCTTTTTCATAAGTAATCTCTAAGGCCCGAAAAAGGTGATAAACCAAAACCAAGGAGAATGTTCCTTTTTCAAAGATTTAGTCCCTCAAGCTCGAAAAAGGGTTAAACTTATGCCTGAGAATACTCTTCCAGTGAACCAAAGTTCCTAGAGCATACCTTTATTCGTGAAATTAACCGTCTGGACCAAAAAAGGGGTAAACTACCGCTGTACAGATGTGCCTTCAAATTTGAGTTTGGCGAGCGTGAAGGGAAACAAGATTGCTCAACAATATTTTCATGTTTAGAGAGTCTGAAAAGGGCTTAAAGAAGACTCCAGGGGGATTCTTTTCTTAGTTAATCCAGACAAGATCGAAAAGAATAAATACAATCTTGTGCTTGAAAGACAACAAAGCGTGCTCATGAGGGAGTCTCGCGGGGTAGAGTCTGCAAAAACACTAGGAACATATAAAGGGGAAGCCTGAAATAACGCCGAATCAAGATGGTGATTATCAGATTCCAGTTGGTCAACAGTGACAATGCTTCCATTATAAGGTAAATGCATCACCCGAAAGAGAGTAGACACCACAACATTCATAGCATATACATAATCACGCCCGAGAAGCATATTGAAATATAATTGGCCTTGCACCACTATAACATGTACAAGGACAGTCTTACCACCTAATGAGATAGGAAACTGAGGAAGAATCCCCAAATATTCACTAGGACGTCTGTCAAAAGCCAACAACTCATGCGATGTAGACACAATCTCGGGAGAACCCAAAGCTTGCCAAGCCGAGGAGGATAAAATACTTGTGGAGGCTCCTTCATCTACAATACATCGGTAAATGTTATTTGAATTAACTTCAACCCTTATTTGAAGAAGGAAGACAAGGCTCAACAAGGTCAGTCCAATCAAAGGAATTCATATTAGGGCTTGGAGGGGGTGTGCTCGAAGCGAACATAATGCCCCCTTGTTCTGAAAGTAATGAACTGGAAATGCTAAAAACATAGTCGGTAGACACATCACTCTCCAAGAGAAGAGTGGGATTAGCTGAAGATTGCATCGGCGTGACCACTTTGGTCAATTCAACACTCTCCAAAAGAAGAGTGGGATCAACCGAAGATTGTATCGGCATGACCACTTTCTCAACCATTGGCTGAATAGGCTGTGAGACCTAAAAACAATTGTAAAGTTGATCTATACACTGCCTAATTTGCTTCTAACAAATGCTAGTACATTGGTATTAATGAGTGATTATTTTGGGTCATTTTGAAGCTCTTTCAAGGAATTTATTGTGAAGCAATCATCTCATAAACATTGTTGATATACGATTCGGTTTGCTTCATCATATATCAACTATTTCTTTTATTGATAAAGTCCATGGTTTTATGAAGTACTAACAACAAGTTGTGCTTGCAAAAGATATATTTTCTTGTTGCTTTGTTCTGGGCAGGTACATCTGAATACTTCATTACTTCATTGGTTAATACCCTGGGACTTTCTGATCAACGTGACTTGTGAGAGGGGATACTTTTATAGACACTTTAACCTTTGCCTTCTCAAACCCTCAGGTCACCGGGGACGTCTCCCCTGGGCCATCAAACCTAAATAGAAAGAGGTACCATGTTGAGGTGACAGTGATAGGATAACCTCCTGTTACGCCAATTTGCCTTCCCTTAACCTTTTCCTTTGGAATAAGTACAAATTGTGCGATAACAGTTACTCTAGTGAAATAGTCTAGTACGCATAACTACTCCAGTGAAATAGTTTGGTACGCTGAGATATTGTTACTCGAGTGAAATGGTCTTGTACGCATGTTACATGGATGTGAAAACTAGTTGGAGTGTTGACCAGTAGCGTCAGATGGTTACCAACTAGAGGACCAACCTCTGTGGTTGGAGGTGATTCACATCTAGAGTGTCGGTCAGTAGCATCAGAGGTTACTAGCTGAAGGGCCAACCGATAGTGTTGGAGGTGTTTTCTAGCTTGGAGTGCCAAACAATAGTGTTGGAGGTGATTGCCAACTAGACGACTATTATATGACTATGATGGTGGTGCTCGTGATATGATCTGGGTGATCATGAGATAACCCGTGTGGCTATGGTGATGCTACCTGTAGATTGGTCTGCAAGACTATGTGAGTCTTTCCCATGCCATGTGAGATGGATGGATGTGTTTGAGACCATTACATGAAGAACATCTTAGTTAATACCTCCCTAGCTAAGAGGGGGTGTTGATTTTTTGGTAGCTGCGGGAGGTATTGACCTCCATGTGTAACCTTTGGATTTAGAATATAATATTTCGGAAGCAAGAAAACCATTAAACAGATGTTAGAAATCCCTAGGAGAGAAGTCGGCCTCAAGAGAAATAACAATAAAGTAATAGATCCATCCAAAAGGAGAAGTTAGCCCCAGTCAACTGGACAAGACAATATAAATAGGAATGCGCCTAGCTCATTTGGACACACTCACTCAGCGAATGTCCAAGTCTAAGGAGGAATTGCAATGGCATGTAGGGCGCAAGTTTAGAGAGCAACAGTTGCAGTTGGAGAGGGCGCTAGTTTGGAGGAATAACACAACAACCTTTCTAGTGTCTCTCTTGTGCTTCTCTTAGTATAAGGTACGCTATCTTTGTATGGTTATTGTGATGTCGTTGCAGTAGTATTGTGGCTAGGGTTAATCTGTTGGTTCTGGAGTAGGCTTGCCAGAATTATTCTAAGTAAAGGTTAAAGTTCTCAAGGGTGGCATTTGTGCCTATGGTTGGGTGAAAATAGTGTGATATTGTCTATGGTTAAATGAGCACACCAAAATTTTAATAGTCCATTCGCGTGGATCACCAGGAAATTGATGAGCAACTAGTTGCAAGGTATGTGAATTGTTTAAAATTTTCTATTCAAGATGAAATAAGCATGCATAGGGCTCGCATCATGGAAGAGGCATACCAATTAGCCTTAAAGGAAGAGGGAAAAAAATCTGACAATTTGCTCAAAGGAATAGAGGAGTAAGGAGGGGTACATCGTATGCCTCATGGTGTGTTTTTTGTTGATTTTTCATATTAGATGATATAGTATATTCGATATATTATTACAATGATGAGTGTTCCATATATAGAGAACATATGGTGACCATCCATGAAAGGATTGTTGAGGAAAAGATATGAGATGATCTTACTCAAGCATTTTCAAATTCTGCTTGGCTAGAGAAAAATAGACGGGAATCTCATCCTTTGTTTATAGCCAACAAAAATAACATTCTAACTCACAAGTATCATTTACAAGTGCTTAGGCTAGTCTTTTATCAATAAAAAGCTGGCTGGAAATTTACTTTTTATGTAATTTTTTGAATATAACAGTTGTTGAAATAAATGTAAAGACAGAAGTAAAGACAACAAGATGATAATCAAGATAGATGAGACATAAAGCAATCCTTTATTTCATTCCAATTCACCAAAGAGTCATTCTTTTACAAAATTTCATGCATAAATTTAGGACCAAATTCAAACTTAGACATCCTCGATGGAACATACAAAAGGACCTTTGACAGAAAATAAAAAACTGAACTCTAAAAGCTGGATCAACTTGCCACAGATTGTTGCCCACTCGACTCTGCACAATAGCCTTTGTCAGTCATGAAAACTAATTCACAAACAAACAAGTCTACACAGACTATCAAATATAGATCAACACCTCTGAAAAACAAGTGTTTGAATGATATAATTCAGCCTCGAATCTTGTTGTCTACAATAAGACCATGTTATCATAAAAAGAATTAGGCTTGTGATAAATTAAGGAATGAATAAAAACAAAATAATCTCAGCATAAATTCAAAGAGCAAACCTTAGTATGCTTCTCCTTCTATCCTCCTCTTGTTCATCCATTTCCTTTTTCCTTTAAACAAATTAGAATTGGTTGAAGTAGTTGAACCAACTCATTAGTTAAGTTAATTAAAGACTCAACCAAATTTTAGTTAGAGGGAAAGTAATAATCATAATAAGGGTTATAAATAAATAATAACTAGTAGGTGGGACCCCTTGTGACTCTCTTTAGCTCTTAACAATCATAACATATTAGTTAGTTAAAAAAACACACACCTCCTTGTGACTCCCATTTAACATTTGACAATTTAACTCATAATATTTGAAATTATTTCCCAAAAATATATATATCCAAAGATAAAACATGTTGTACAAAACTTTTGAAGTCAACTGTCATCAACAATAGATAAAATAAAAACTCAAAAAACATATTTCCCACTCTGAGATGCAATATTTCCTTGATTGTTGCTTTCACCTTTCGATTTTCCTGAATTTTCCTTTGGCTGCGTTGAGCCTTTAGGCCTAATCTCGCTGATCATGTGGGAACAATCGTCCCTCAAATGCATCCGGGAAGACATGGATTTGTCAGAGCCATTGGAGGGTGAGGAAGGGGCATCAAAAGATTTTCCTTTGTCAAGGGCATGGTGGGCCTCGCTTTTCAACCTTTTGCTAGCATGAGAGGACTACACTGGTGTGTGGGTAGGGGCAAATTGGACAATGGGATTAATAGGCGGAGGAGCAAGGAGGGATAAATTGGGCCAACCACGATGTTGGGAGACTGTCGGTTGGACAATCTCTTGCCATCTGTCATTTTTGGAAACCTCGGGTTGCAATGAGACATGAGAAGGCACAGGAATACTAGGGGCTTGCAGAACTTGGAAAGGAGGCCTTTCATGCCTAGGTTGGACCACTCCTTGCCCAATCCAATTGAAAAATATGGCCTGAAACAACTGGCCAAGCTCTTGTGAGTCGACATCAAAATGTATGGAGAACCTTGGCCTTCTTGGGCCTCTGTTCCAATTACCTCTCCCTCGGTTGCCTCGGCTGAAAAAACTCATTCCTGCATGCATGATTGATTAGCAAATAGTCTTTTAAATAACCATACATGACAACTCTTAAAAATATGAAATAGATTTGACTCAACAACGTATCAGACTCATGCAATTCAATCCATACAAATTGTTTAATTGTTTATCAATGAGCAGGGGGTGAATAAAGGGTCATGGGATATGTGAGGGGTTTGTTTTGAGCGAAACATGATATGATGACGGGGAAAAGAACATGGTGACTTCTCAAAGACAACAACAATCAACTGTAATGAAAACCAAAGAAAACATCACTGTAATCCAACCAAGACACTGCTACTTCCAACTACTTCAATATAGAATTCTTCTTGACTGTAACCAATCTTAGAACAGGGAGTGAAAAATGAATGTGGGAAGGCGACGAGGTTATAATTAGTGAAAAACGAAATAATGGTGGGGAAAGAGAGCGGGTATTGTTCATAAAATTAATTAAGTAATCCAAATAACCATTCTGTAAAAGGAAATACACCAACCAAATGACCATTGTGACCCGATTAACAACCACTGTGTATAGTTCACACAACTCTGTGCATTAACTAGTTCAATGTTCATAATCAAATATTTAACACAATGTCAACAAACAAAACAATATGCATACAACAATCTGTAGGGGAGCTCTATTTTTTTCTCATTTATCCTTAAGCAATTCCCAAATGAATACACAGTCAATTACTTCCACTTTGCTCATCAAATGCAGACATTAAAATTATGTTCGATTATGTCTTTCAATTCTTTCAATGATTAAATTGCAATGCGATTATACTGTCGCAACACTCGTGCATGTCACTGTTTAAAATGCATGACATTCATTCAACATACATAGTGCACAGTCAACACAATGATCCATATTTCACTTGCAAGATCCTGACTTGTCATTTAAAGACCCAGATAACAAATCACCATTTCAACTCACACTATGTTGTGAAATGCACAATCATTCGACAAAACACAAGTGTATTTCTGAGACTGTACAGGTCCAATTTCCCTTGACTCTAACATTCAAAATGTTGGGCTATCCATCCAACACAACGAGGTAGCAACAACATGCCCAATCTCATAACACTAGTCGATCAAAATGAAACAAAGCCATGTTTAAAAACCGTGACCTTCTCTAATGGCGCAATCAAATAATATCGATAATAGGTACAATGGATAACCATGCCATACTTACCACGATGCAACATTCCCATTTGAAAATTTTAAACACACAGTCACAGTATCATTAACTCAACCTATCGTGTCGAGCTATCAATCCAATACAAAGAGGCAACAACCGTATTGCTCAAATTAATCAAACTGCAACCAAACCATACTGTGTAAAAACTTGTGCCCATCATTGATGACGCAATCAAATAACCATAACGCATACAGTGGATGGAATTTCCATAGTCGTCTCGGTTGCCATAACCATTTAACCAAAAAGCACATAGTTACAGTGATCATTTACTCATGGTGTAGGAACACCACACATACAAATGCATCATGTGCTGAACATCATTAAACAATTGTAACTAACTGAGTTAACATCCCGATAACTTCAATGCAAAAGATAGTGATTGTGTATCAACCTCAATCGTCAATCAACCAATTCCAATGCTGAGCCTATTACTTGGATTGTCATAATAATCAACAACCCGACCTAACATGTTGTAGGAATGCCACATATACCCACGCATCGACATGAAGCGACGCTGTGACTCACTCAATTAAAAACAATGTTGGGTTATCAATTCATTTAAACACAAGGAGAGTGACTGTGTATTTGATTTGTCCAATTAACCATGCAGAGCTTATCCATTATAATAACACATGCAGTGACTAGATACCAAAACCAACACCATTATCACATATTCAATTGGGCGAGCCTGTAATCAACTCTGTCGACAATGCATACCAATCTACAATAACCAATAGTAAACCCGAAAGGCCACGACAATCTTTTCTATCAACCCTCAGACTTGAGGAGTTAAGGGTTTGCTCTGTGGCCAACACAGGGAGACTAGAGTCGAATCTTTTCAATGGTGAAAACCTCTGAGACCAATGGTGTACACACAGAGAACACCACAATTTAGTTCGTGGAAAAGGTGATGAATCCCGTGACAAGAGAGGTTATGAATAGAGGATCAAGGCTCCATTTCGGCCCTGTAACGATACTTAGCACACGCAGGGTGTAACCCTCACGGCTCTCCAGTCAATCAACTACAACGCTGAGGTGGAAACAAGGCCGAGAAGAAGCAATATAACCCACTGTGCAACCATTAGTAGCGAAAACAACCCAATGCCCAAGTGAACAATGCACAGTGACACAAAGCGCTTCCAACCATTAAACCCCATAAAAGCCAAAGACTGGTTATGGTGGCACGAAAAGCGTGAAGACAGCCAGCCAGTCAAGACCAACAAAACCCTTCAACTAAAACCAGCAAGGATGACAGAGAGCCTTTACGGCTGCTAACGCTCAGAACGACCAACAACACTGTGACTTCAAACATTATTGCAGAGAAAGTCATCAACGATTCAATCCAAAGAAACTCACAATTTCACATATTTTCCATACTTAAGGAAAACACAACCCATACATTCGAGCCAATATCCATTTCATAAACAAAGTAGACTTATGGATGGCCAAAAAAAAGACATACCTGTAATCAAAACACCTTAAAACACGAGTTGGCCGAGCGGTTCCTCTCTGCTCGAAAGTCAGAGCCTAACCACAACAACACAGTTTGAACAATAGCCCGACTAGGGTGGTGACTGGTGGAAGGAGTAAGGGTGACGTGCAGTAAATGCACGTCGCCTCCATCCCCAGTCCATCAACTCATTAGTACATCTCGACCATTAATCCATTAACCATTCATTAAACCATGCATTGGAATTAGCATATGTCATTTGTCAAACGCGCCACCTAGATCATATCTAACGTATGCCATAACATAAATCAACCATGTTCCATATAACTCAACAAATCGCATAACCATTAGCTTATTGCTAGGTTTAACAATGACCATTTAAATTCCAATGCATGTATAGTAGTATGTTTGCATCGTCTAATTCCTTTGTATTTTGTTGCATTGCTTTCATTTCTTTCCAATTGCTTGTATGTGTTGTTGCTAACATGTTTGTTGTGCAGGTCTCCTAGTAATAGATCCCATAACAGATAGCAGTGATAACAAAGGATAACATAGGCTGTTGTAAAATAAAACTTGAGCCTAGAGCAACATAAAAAAAACACAGAACATGCATTATCCATTGCCAATAAACCAAGATGTTATCACCATGAAAGCAATGTCGAACAGTAGCACAACATCAAATAAGAACCGAACATGATCTCCAATCTACAAGGGGGTCCCACCTACTAGTATTATTTAGATTTTATAATAATAGGCTTTAGCAACACTTTGTTGCGATTTTAATCGTCAACAAGGATGCATCCCTTGGATAATCAATAACTATTTATTATTATTATTACTTATTATATTTATTATTTAATAATCAATAATTATATTCTTAATTATTAATCTAGGAGAATTTATTCCCGATGTTGTCCAAACAAGGGCGACATTCTGCATCATGCCAAGCTTGTCTCTGAAGTATACAAACTTCTCCCTAGACTCATGATAGTTATTTATCAGTCCTTGGAGATGTCTCTCTCCCATCTGAATCAAGGGGAAACTCTCCCTAAGGCTCTCCCTCTAAGCCAACTGACTCTCTCTGAGATCAAGCTCACTCTGGGTCCGCATGTGATAGCATCTAGCCTTGAGTCTTTATCATTCCTAGTCAAATCAATGTGACTAAGGAGAAAGACTACACCTAGGCCATTCACCACAGATACACCCTTGTGAGTGAATTCCAGACCGATGCTAACTGACACATGGAAAGCACCTCGAGTCCATATTATTCCTTGTCATGATCAAGGAAGGACTACGCCTGGGCCCATTTACCACAAGTGCACCTTTATGATAAATGTATCCTATCTCCCTTAGTCTACAGCCCAATCTAGGAGAAGGTACGCCCGACGCTGAAACATCAACACTCCCTCTTAGCTAGGGAGATATATTTCCATGATGTCTCCATCTAGTAGTCCACAGACTACTCTGTAATCAACTAGTACCACACAACTATTGTCTAGTGACGCACAATCACTGCCAATGGTACAAAACCATTGTAGTAGCACACAACCACTGTCCAGAGACACACA
The DNA here is from genome assembly GCA_009831015.1 of Picea engelmannii. Lineage (NCBI taxonomy): Eukaryota > Viridiplantae > Streptophyta > Pinopsida > Pinales > Pinaceae > Picea > Picea engelmannii. Next base: position 9,213 of record WSFP011414717.1, on the reverse strand, counting down.
GTCTCCACCATTGGTACACAACCATCGTAGTAGCAAAAGGTCTGTCACACATGGCACTCCCATGTGGACTTCTAGAGGCTACTCCCTCTATAAACACTAGGGTCAACTCCCCATAGTGTAATATGTCAAGGTCAACTCCCTGGACGTGTCCTCATGCGCTCTACACAAGGGACGTTGGGATATAAGCCCAAACCCACTTATCCCTCTCGGATAACTGTCCTCACAGATCAACTCAACTCAGTCATAGAGGAGTACGATATGCACTTCTAGAAGCTACTCCCTCTAGAAACACCAGGGTCAACTCCCCATAGTATGTGACGTCAAGGTCAACTTCCTTGATGCGTCCTCATGTGCTCTCCACAAGGGATGTTGGGCTATAATCCCAAACCCATTTATCCCTCTCGAATAAGTTTCCTCAGTCACAAAGGAGTATGATCTAGAGAATGTCTTAGGAGGGAGGCATTCTCTACCACGCCAAGTTTGTCACATAAGTACTCGAACTTCGTCTTGGTAAGGGGTTTGGTAAGAACATCAACAACTTGCTCATTTGTAGGAAGGTGTTGCACCAGTACTGCCTTCCTCTGCACCATGTCTTGGATGTAATGGTACTTGATCTCAATGTGTTTCGATTTGTCAAGAAACATTGCATTCTTTGAAAAGCTTCACACAACTCTGGTTATCGCAATGAATAATTGTGGAATCTAGCACATGTCCAAATAAATATGCAAGGAGCTTGCGAAACCACATTGCTCCGTAGACTGTCACACTCAACGCAATGTACTATGCTTATGCGGTGCTCAAAACCACATAAGTATGTTTCCTGCTACACCAAGAAACCATGGAAGATCCCAAAGTGAAGCAACACCTGAAGGTGCTCCTCCTGTCCATTATGCTCCTTGCCCAATCAGAGTCAATGTATCCCTGCAATCTCATGTCAATACTAGAAGTATATCTCAGACCATGTCCAACTGTGCCTCGCAGGTATGTCAACACATGCTTCGCAACAATCCAGTGTGTATGTCTCGATTGACTCATAAACTGGCTAAATGCACTCACTGCATAGCAAATATATGGTTTGGTGTTAACTAGATACATCAATGATCCAATCAGTTATCTGTACAGGGTTGGATCAATCTCGTTGGAATCGGAAGAAGACACTTAGTTTCTTCAGATTCATGCTGGTGTAGCCATGGGCTCACACTTCAGCATCCCAAACTTCTTTAGTATCTCAACTGTGTACTTCCCCTGACTTGGGAAGATCTCATCAGTTCTCTTCCACACCTCTAATCCTAATAAGTAGTGCATCATACCAAGGTCCTTCATCTCAAACTCAGAGGCCAACGCATACTTGTATTCAACAATAAGGCTCTCTGTACTAGTGAGGAATAAATCATCAACGTAGAGGACCAAAATCGGGGACTCACCACTAACAGTCTTGTAGTACAGGTTGGGATCAACAACACTTTTGTTTAAGCCCAAACTCATAAGGTGTCCATCAATCCTTGCATACCAAGCTCAAGGTGCTTGCTTGAGTCCATGCAGGGCCTTCTTCAACCTGCACACATGAGACTCCTTCTCATGTATCACGAAACCATATGTTTGCTCGATGTATACTTCTTCCTCAATCTCTCCATTGAGAAAGGTTGTATTCACATCCCTCTGATGTAGTCTCCAACTTATGGATGTTGTAAGGGAAATAATCGTCTGAATAGAAGTGTATCGAGCAACATGAGCAAATGTCTCCTCATAATTTATTCCCTCCCCCTGATAGAATCCTCTAGAAACAAATCGTGTTTTGTGCTTCTCGATGCTCTCGTCAGCTATGTGTTGGATCTTTATAGATCCACTTGGAAGTCACTACAAATTTCCCCTCAGGTCTTAGAACAATATCCCACACATCATTCTTCATGATGGAATACTACTCCTCCATCATGGCATCTCTACATATTGGATGACTAGATGCCTCCTCATAAAAGGAAGGCTCAAAATCAATGATGTGGCTCATAGATGCGCATAACACGAATATCTCTGAGGTCTCTTTCTCTCTCGGAAGGTACCACGAGGAGATGCATGTCCTTCTGCCTCTTGCAGAGTTTGACGAGCCCATGTAGGTCTCTTTTGACCTACTACAATATCTCTGGGAACATCAACTGGAGCTACATGATCAATGGGATCAATTGGATCAATAGGCTTAATCGTCTCCCTATGAACTATTGTAGGGTGAGGGGGAGAAGGAACCATCTCTTCATGTCTCTCACTATCAATCTCTGTGTGACATCTCCACTCACCTCAATCTGTCTCTGACCAAGGATGTAGATTTGGTATGCCTTTGAAGACTCATTGTACCCCACAAATGTACCCTTTCTTCCTGAAGGGTGTGTCTTGGTCCTTTTCTCCTTGGGTACATGAATGTATACTAGACACCCAAATATCCATAAGTGTCCAACCTCAAGCTTCACTCATGAACTATGTCCATAACAAACATCTCGTGGTTCCCTCGTGGAACACATGTCTAAGACATATTGAGGTTCCCTCATGGAACCAATCTCTCACAAGACATATCGAGGTTTCCTCGTGAAACCAATGTCTTGGTTCCTTCATCTGACTATCTGAGGCACGTCAACATAAAGTCCACATTCTTTGCTCCCTCTGACACTGAAGGTAACTCTTCCTCCTTCTCTGGAGGTATCTCAATCTCTGCTCCCTCCGGATGTAGTACCGCCTCCCTCTCTATATGATATCCATTTACATATGATTTTTCATGAATTCCATTTATTGGCTTGTATGTTTTAACTAATATTTCTTAGAGTGCAATTGCCACTTTAATGCATCCATAATTATGCAGTTCTTTTGGTTCGTAGAGGAGTTTGTAATGGAGTGCATGGCACAAATTTATCCTTAATTAACATGTGAGACTCCACTCTTGCCGACAACATCTTCTCAGAAAATAAAATTGAAAGGACTCCTCCTAGCAACTCTTCTCTCAAAGAAATTATCGGTGTCTCAATGGCAGCTCATCAAATTAGTCACTCAGCACACATATCTTCACATGCCTTCTCCTTCAGTTGATCCTAGTTGAACTATCTCTCCACATTGACAACATGAGACAGTCTCGTTGCCTTATGCAAACATATGGCAATTTCACACCCAGATCTTTATCACGACAAGCTTGTGATAATCCATGGCATAAATCTTTTCCTTGTTGAAGCCCTCCCTTCGCTTTCTTTCTATATGACAAGATCTCGGCCAATATTTCCCGATGGGCCAATTATGTCATTGGTATTGAGGGATGCAACCATTTGACTGAGGGATCGAGGCTACAACATCCTAGCCTTGGCCTTGCAGATCAAATCCCCTAAGTTTCGGGGTTTACCAGTCTCACCATTTTCACACTCGATGACAATTTGATTTTCTCCCAAGGTAGCCAAGATTTCGTGAACAACATGAGATATAATATTCTTCCCAACAATAGATTGGTGTACACAGACCTGCTTACAATTCTCGTGGGTACTAAATTCAATACCCTGCTCCAAGGCCAATGTCTTATGGTTACATATAGTAATCCTTTTTCCATCAATGGCATCCATCTCAAGAACCCTGATGATTTTTACAATGAGTTGATCGTGGTGCATGGAATTCTTGCACCTTTCACATTCTAGTGGTGATGCTTCTTAATTGCATATGCACGAGTGCTTCAAGCCATGACTCTCCACTACCTTTGGATTACACATGCAATATCATCGATGGATGTTATCCACTATCGTAGGCATTCTTCAACTCCACCTGGAGAGATGCGAACAACCATCACTAACAATTGGTTGTCGCTCTCTGGACAACTTAGAAATGAGAGTGACTATTGGAGGATGTCCCCTTCTCTACAGAGCTCTCTGCATAATCCACAGTCCTCAAAGAGGGTTCGTCACAAATGCACCCCAATAATCTTCGTGAACTTCATAAGTCGTGGCTGCAATTTTTTCTCTCAGGATCTTGGGCCCTCTTGTGAGGGAATTAGCCCAGTCCTGCTCCGATACCATGTTTATTTTTCATATCAGATGATATAGTATATTCGATATATTATTACAATGATGAGTGTTCCATATATAGAGAACATACGATGACCATCCATGAAAGGATGCATCCCTTGGATAATCAATATTTATTTATTATTATTATTACTTATCATATATATTATTTAATAATCAATAATTATATTATTAATTATTAATCTAGGAGAATGTCTTCCAGATATTGTCCAAACATCAATAGTTTTAACTATGGTAGAGGAGAATCATCCCAAGGAGCTGAGAAAGCTGAAGATATTCGACAAGGTAACCTGAATCAACCACGAGGAAGAGGGTTTCAAAGGAGTAGAGGTTACGATGAGGAGGACCTCATGTGTGTTTGAAGTGTGGTGTAGAGGGTCATCGAGCATTTGAATGCCCAAATTATAACATGCAAGAGTCGAAGCAAGGACAACAACCTAGTTTAAACTTGGTCCAAGCTGAGAATGAAGAAGGAGTTGAATTTGAAGTCCCTCACAATATGGGGGAGAATCTCATGATACAGAGGTCAATTGTGATTCCCAAAAAAGAGTAAAGGTAGAGTAGCGACAATGAAGATTCTTGGCTTTGGATAAATATTTTTCGAACCATATGCACTTCCAGGGGAAAGGTATGCCAAGTTATTGTTGATAGTGACAATTGTGAGAATATGGTTTCCAAAGAGATGGTAGATAAGTTGAAATTACGTTGTGAAACACATCCCCATCGTTACCAAATTGCATGGTTCAAAAAGGGATGAAGTCACCATTAATAAAAGATGTTTGATCAAATTTTCCATTGGTAAGACTTATAAAGATGAAGTCTAGTGTGATGTCATTCTGATGGATGTATGCCATCTACTATTGGGGAGGCATTGGGAATATGACAACAAAGTCATGCATAATGGAGAAAAGAATACCTACACCTTTTAGAAGAATGGATCGAAAGTCATCTTATTGCCCCTTAAGGATGAGGGGAAAGCTAAGAATATGTTGTCGGAAAGAGAGCTTGTTAAGGAAACAAAGGCAACATGATTATGTTATGCATTAATAGTGCAAAAAGGAGTCGGGGAAGACATACCAATCCCTACTGAAGTGGCCAATATACTAGAAGAATATGATGATGTTATCCCTAATGAACTACCTGATGGGATTCCACGGAAGAGGGATATTCAACATCACATTGATCTAATCCCAGGATCATATTTGCCTAATCATGCCACCTATAGGATGAGTCCTACACAACATGTAGAGCTCAATCGAAAAGTGACTGAACTTATAAAGAAAGGCGTAGTAAGAGAAAGCATGAGTCCATGTGTTGTACTGGCATTGTTGACTCCCAGAAAGGATAATACGTGGAGGATGTGCACATATAGCAGAGAAATCAACATAATTACCATCAAATATCAGTTTCCTATACTGTGCTTAGACGACATGATGGATGTGCTAGCCAGAGCTAAATATTTTAGTAAAATTGATTTGCGAAGTGGATACCACCAGATCTGGATTCGCGAAGGGTATGAATGGAAAACAACCTTCAAGACCAGGGATGGAATATATGAATGGATGGTGATGCCATTCAAGTTGTCCAATGCACCTAGTGCTTTCATGCGGTTGATGAATATTGTGCTTCGACCTTATATTGGTAAGTTTGTTGTCGTTTATTTTAATGACATCCTAGTTTTCAGTAACAACAAAGAAGATCACTTGCATCATTTAAAAATTATATTGGATGCATTAAGAAAACATCAGCTTTATGAAAACCTAAAGCAATGTAGGTTCCTGTAAAAAAGTTTGGTATTTATGGGTTTTGTCATTTCAACAAAAGGAGCCAAGATGGATTCAGAGAAGGTCAACGCAATTTTGGAGTGGCCTAGTCCCAGGAGCATAACAGAAGTAAGAAGTTTTCATGGGCTGACCACCTTTTACCGAAAATTTATTTGAAATATTAGTAGTATTGTAGCACCCATAACAGATTGCACCAAAGGAAAGACATTCATGTGGACCAATGAAGTTGAGAAAAGTTTTAAGTTTCTAAAGAAGAAGGTAATTGAGACCCCTATATTAGCCTTACCAGATTTTGATAAAGTGTTTGAGGTAGACTGTGATGCTTCACATGTAGGCATTGGAGTTGTACTTAGCTAAGAAGGTATGTCGATTGCATTTTTTAGTGAAAAGTTGAATGAGGTAAGAAAGAACTACTTCACATATGATGTAGAATTTTATGCAATTGTGCAAGCATTGCGACATTGGAGGCATTATTTAGTGTCAAAGGAGTTTGTGTTATTTATCGATCATATTGTAGAAATGCAAAATGGGTCTCTTTCTTATGAGGCTACACCTTTGTCCTGAAGCACAAATCAGTACGACAAAATCAAGTTGTAGATGCTTTGATTCGATGCACTGCTCTTTTGACAACCATGGAAAAACACGTAATTGGGTTTGCTGCATTAAAGGATATCCATGTGTCTGATAACGGTTTTTGGGAGATTGTGGAACAATTGAAAAATCCAGTTGTTGGGAACATGGATCTTATTCAAGGTGAATATTTTATGCAAGATGGGTACCTCTTCAAAGGAAAACAACTATGCATTCCAATTGGTTCTATGAGAGAAAATATTGTAAAAGAACTTCACGGTAGTGGTTTGGCAGGACATCTTGGAAAGGATAAAGCGGTATCCTTAATCGAAGATAAATATTATTGGTCGAAGATGAAAAAGGATATAACCAAGTATGTGGGACGATGTAGGATTTGTCAAATGACTAAAGGACACTCACAGAACACAAGGTTGTATATGTTATTGCCAGTGCCCACAGATCCATGGATAGATATGAGCATGGACTTTGTGTTGGGGCTCTCAAACACACTACGAGGTAATGATTATGTTTGTGTTGTTGTTGATAGGTTCTCTAAAATGGATCATTTCATTGCTTGCAAAAGACTAGTGATGCATCGAGGGTGGCATAATTGTTTTTTTCAAAAATTCTTAGATTGCATGGGGTTCAAAAAACTATTACCTCTGATAGAGATACTTGGTTCTTGGGTCATTTTTGGAGGACTTTATGGAAGAAAGTGGGGACTAAATTATAGTTCATTAGTGCCTATCACCCCCAAATAGATGGGCAAACCGAGGTAGTAAATTGGATTTTGGGAAACCTATTACAAAGCATTGTTGGAGAGAAGCCGGTGGGATTTGACTTTACCTCAAGAATAATTCACTTACAATAGTTCAGTGAATAGATCTACATGTAAATCTCCATTTCAAGTTGTTTACGGTAGAAATCATATGGGTGTGCTAGATTTGGTGCAACTACAACTTGGGGATAGGACTAGTGATGATGGGGAAGCATTTGCAGAACACATTCAACAGTTGCAGCGATAGGTGAGGCAAAAATTCCAGGCCAGTTGAACAAAACAAAATTAGAAAAGATGTTCACCAACGACACCAGGTATTCAATGAAGGTGATTTGGTGATGGTTTATTTACGGAAAGAGCGGGTTTCCTAGAGGAATCTACCACAAATTGAAGTATAATAAAATTGGTCCTTGCAAGATTCTCAAGAAAATTAACGACAATGCTTATAAGGTGGATTTACCAACTGATCTCGATATTTCCCATGTGTTTAATGTTTCTGACTTATATATCTTCCATGGGGACAATATGGGTGATGATAGTGAGGCGGAGGTGGATTGGCAATAGGCCATTCTGAGCAAGAAAAAGGAAAAGATTGTGCATATTTTAGATAAGAAGACCCTTCATACTTGGCAAGGCCAACACAACTGATATTTGGTCCAGTGGGAAGGCATAGCACTAGTAGAGAGTACATGGATTACAGAGGGGGACTTGTTGAACCTATATCTCGTTAAGTGACAACATTTTGAAGACAGTAACTTGCAGGCGCTGTGTTCTTTTCAACAAGAAGAGAATGATGCAGGGATTTTCGAGGGTTTTAACTTTTAACTCAATTATCCGTTTGGGATGAAATTTTACAAAGAGTTGTGTATCAAAGAGTTCATTGCCATGTCGATTTGATCCTTTAGATTGGACATCCTTTCGACACTTTTCTGGGGCCAAATTCCTTCATATAAGGCCTCAAATTGGGGTTTTAGTGTTTTTACGAAATTTTTTAAATACGTAACTATCAGTTATATCTTAGTTTATGCACCTAATAAAAAAAACGAGTTGACAAATAGTGTCGCTCTAGTTAACTTTTATTTAATGATTAGTTTGAGTCATGCGGGAATTTACTAAAATTAGTTGTTTTCAAAAATCTCAAATAGTAGTTATAAAGGATTGAACTTCCATTGTAATACTTGGGATGGAGAAGGAATAAAAAAGAGTTATTTTCCATTCTCGTGTGTTTTCATGGTTTTTAAGATCTCGTGAATGAATCAGAGTTTATTGGCTACATCAAGGCTCACTCTAGAGAATAGGAGATGTGGATCTATAGATAGTTGTCTTTCATGTATATACATTTTATTTATTTTAATAATCTAATTTTACTTTGTTGTCGCTCCATTTCATTTACAAGTTGTGGATTTGCAGATTATTTTCGTAGGTTACATGTTCTTTTTAGTCCATGTATCTTAAACTCTTTCGTATGTTCTTTTCTACATTTACTTGTTAATTCATGATCAACGAGAAGTGTAGACATATGCAAGATGATATATGATAATAGCAATGGTCAAACAAAGCATGGTAACAATTATGCATTACCTCGCAGCGCCAATGGCTACTTGAACTATCACAATCATTCATGCTAACTTAAGTGTGTTTATTTTTCCGCAGGTGTGGTGTGTTTGATTTTCCAAAATGTCATTTAATTTCCTAGATAGTAATGTGATTTCCTTCATGTAGAATCATATTAGGAAACTAGTACAATCTAAGAATTTGAACTCGCACATACAATGTGCGACATCTTGCAAATACATTGGAACCCTAGTTGATAAGATAAAATGCACGTGTGTTCTCAGTTAAATAGAAGATATATATAAACACTGTCAATTATGTTCCAATTGGAGATAGGGGTTAGTGAGGTGGTTGTCGATGTTGTAGTACTGATGAGAGCTTATGCATTGGGAAATTGGTAATGGTTACCAGGGAATCAAACCATTTTTTAACTAAAGAGGGAGTCAAAGCGTTTTGGTAATTAAAGACAAGATATTGAAACAAA
>WSFP011414713.1:0-23938 GCA_009831015.1 Picea engelmannii | reverse complement strand
AACACACTTCTAGCTAATGGGTGAATCTTGTGATGAAGGTGGGCCCTCCCTTCTCACAAGATTCCCCTGAAAACGGGAAAGCTTAGAAACGAGTAATCAAAGCAGTCTTGTATTCATCTGTCGGAATATCACATTACAAATTGAAAGTACAGAATGTGTCCCGCTTCCCTGAAGTTCTTCAATACATCAAAACTTGGATCCCTCGAATGGTGATTTCTCCTGAATTTAAAGGGGAAATCCCTTCGATACAATCATTTCAAAGCATATCTGAATCCTACGCTAAATCGGATCTTCTTTCTAAATCAGCATAGGATGTCCTATTCTCACGCAACCGAATGCTAATACAGGAGATGAACGAGGTATTTCTATTACGACTGGTGTAACAGCTCCTTCTCATAGCTGCTGATGCTGTTTCAGCATCGCAATTCGCGGGCTATTTCAGCCACGTGAATTGCGCCCTTGACTGTGTCGGCCTTGACTGCTAACTGTCTCGACTCGTGTTTCAGCATCTGGACTTTTGAACTGAGTGACAGCTCCGTGTTTCATAATCTGCATCCTCGAACTATGTAGCCGCTCCGTGTTTCAGCATATGCGACCTTAGACTGTGTAGCAACTCCGTGTTTCAGCATATGCGTCCTCGGACTGTGAAACAACTTTCGTGTTTCAGCATCAGTACAGCAACGACTTTGGTCAGTTCTGTGTTTCAGCATCGGCCTTGAATACTATTCTGCATGGACACTTATGCACTTCTATCAATGGTTAAGTACAAAAGCGATGTAAAATGTTATGAAAAACAAATTAAGCATATAGTAATGAGAAAGGACGTTGTATACCTTGGAATGATCAGATGAGGTGGTGTTATGAGTCTAAATATAAGTGATGAAGGGTATAATAATGGTAAAAAGTATGGTAAAAAAAAGTACAATATGAGGTCCTAACACAAGGGTGCCACTCGCCTCATTCTATTTCCCTTGCACGACGTGCCCTTCAGGACGCACTACATGCTCCAAGGGTGCCACTCACCTCTTTCTGTTTTTCTTACACGTCGTTCCCTTCAGGACGCACTACCTGCTCCAAGGGTGCCACTCACCTCTTGATGGACTTGGTAGACATCAAAAAACTCTAGAGTCAATACTCCGTTAGGTGATCTTGTGGGAGACTAAGGGCGTCTAAGGAATAAGGCCCATGCCTTATTGCATGCCCCTTAGAATCATCGTGAGCGACTATCGCAGTCTGCCCTCATGACATCGTGGGTCTTCTCGAACTAGGTAATCATTAACCTACAGTTCGAGCCATGAAGAGAGTGATAGTAGGCTATGACAGGGCTGATGTACAAACCTCTCCCTCAACATCTCTTGTAGTCGTTCATGACCCCTCTACTCCACATGTGAGTCCGATCGACAACCTATCATCAGCCTGCATCATCAATGAATCGTGTCAGAATAAAATCCATAATCACAATATCTAATCAGATGCACATAGGTTCTATATACAACAATCAAACCCCAATTGTCCACTCCTTGATTCGGTTCAAAGTCCAAGGGGTTTCATCGATGCCTCTGCATCCTCGAGGTCCAAAATCTTGCACACTCAGGAAAACTGAGTCAATAACACCTATCTATGTCAATACAACAAAATAACATGTCATCAATCCATAACGCCTCATAATCATAATCAAATGCCCAATAGTATAATAATCCAGATCACTTGCAAGAAAGTGTCCTCAAAGAATAAGTTTGCTCAGTGTGCGCAAGAGAGGGATGTTACAATGAAATACATGATATCGCTCATAATTTCATGGAGCAGTTTCTGTGTAACATGCCAAGAGAAACACCGGGAAATAAAATCGTTGTCAACAATTAAAACACAGTCATTCTAGAAAACACAGAGATAATATGCCAAGAAGTCGCAGAGACGAAGTGCAAAGACAATCAAACAAAATAACAGAGACTAATTGATTAGAGATAGTCAAAAAAACATAGAGGTAAGTAAGGGATATATAGTTGGGCAATTTTTTTATCTTTCACTCATCATCCATGCACAAAAAAGCAGAGAATTTGAATCTATAGGTCTTTAAAGACCAAAGTGATGACTGTTGATTCGGCTCCTGGCCGACTTCTCAGGCACAAACTAATGACTAAAGGGATAAGGGACAGAAGATAAAAACACCATCTCTTCATAGTAATCAATAAAACCCACACAGAGAAGTCATTTCAATCAGAAGTTGGGTTCACTAAGGGAAATCAATTCAGAATACAACAAGCAAGGGGATTACAAATACAGTAGGAAAGAAGGTGCAAGACAACTCATGGAAATGGAATCTTCAACCGAGCACAGTGAAATAACATGTGTAAATTAAATTTCATTGTAAGTAGCAACTTAAACAAGCGTACCTTAGCCAAATGCAAATACTTTGTAGTTTTTGTCCTACGTGCGCTCCGTCCAACTCTCGCTTGTTAACCGATGTGACCTCACCGGTACCTCCCAACCAACTCTAGGGGTAATCTTCTTTCCATTAAGCCCCCCAAGTTGCAAAGGGTCCATACACACAATGATAGAGAACAATTAGCACTCAACTCGCCTCACAAGTTCGAGCTACCACCCGTTACCTAATATGGGTATCCCAACTCCCACAAGAGAAGTTCAGTCAAGAAAAAAATTCAGCAGTGTAACGTTACACATAAAGATCATATCCATACTCCTCCTCCTCCATCCTTTTTATAGAGTGTTCAAGTAATTAGTTTCTCAAATTCTCATTAAATTATTTTTTCATAAATTGTAATTAGGAAAAACCTCCCTCGTACACATGTCGCCCATCCCCTAGTTGCACCAGAAAATTAATTTAATTAATTAATTAATTATTCCTATTTCCCTCACCCACCTAAAAACATTCCTAAAAACTCTCCTTGGTGTCCCAATATTCCCTTACAAATCTTAAATGACTTACGCCTTACTTAATTCCTAGTTGAGTTCATAAATTGCAAGTTTCCAAGGCAAGATTCCTTACTAAGTTAGACATTCAACTTTTTCTTTATGTTTCCCCTTTTTCTTTAAGTTTCCCATTTCTTTTAAGTTTCCCTCTTTTTCCTTTTTAACTAAAAATCAATTTAGCAAGTATAGATAAAACAACTATTTACCCTTTTTCTTCTTTAATTAAAAATTAATTTAGCAAGTGTAGATGAAACAACCATTTAACCTCTTTTCTTTTTAACTAAAATTAAATTACCAAAAATAGATAAAACAACCATTTCCCTTTTTAAAATTTTAATCCTCCATGATAATTTGACTTTAATAAATTAATTTTAATTTCTTACCCCTCTTCTCGTTACAAGTTTATTTATTTATTATTATTATTATTATTTTTGACGACATGTTCTACTTAGAACTAGGTTTTAATTTCTCTAGGTCGGGCGACATTTTTATTAGGGAAAAATGTTTTTAATTCTTACTTATCACCTCATTCATTCTAAGTCCGAATAGGTCTATTCACTTTACCAGTTAAAAATCGCGACGTGTCGTTTAAGACGCATTAGGTGCTCCAAGGGTGCTACTCGCCTCTTTCCATTTTCCTTGCACGACATGCCCTTCAAGATGCACTATGTGATCCAAGGGTACCACTCACCTCTTTCCATTTTCCTTGTGCGACATGCCCTTCAGGACACACTATGTGCTCCAAGGGTGCCACTCGCCTCTTGATTAACTTGGTAGACATAAAAAACCCCTGGAGTCAATACTCCGCCAGGTGATCTTGTGGGAGACTAAGGGCCTCTAAGGAATAAGGCCCCTAACTTATTGCGTTCCCCTTAGAATCATCGTGAGTGACTGTCACAGTCTTCCCTCACAACATCGAGGGTCTTCTTGAACTAGGTAATTTTTAACCTACAGTTCGGGCCACGACGAGAGTGCAAGTGGGCTATGGCAGGGTTGTTTTCCACACCTCTCCCTCAAGTCTCTGGTTGTCCTGCGTGACCCCTCTACTCCACATGTGAGTCTGGTTGACAAGCTATCATCAATGTGCATCCATCAATGAATCATGTCAATGACAATAATTAACCATCATAACATCTGATCATATGTACATGTGTCACATCAATAACATTCAAAACCCAACAGTCCTCTCCCTGACTCAATCCAGATTCCAAAGGGTTTCATTGATGCCTCTGCATCCTCAATGTCCAAAGTCTTGCACACTTAGGAGAATCTAGTCAATAACACCTGTCTATGTGAATACAACAAAATAGCACACCGTCAATCCATAATGTCTCATAATCATAATCGAACGACCGATAGTATAATAATCCAGATCACTTGCAAGAATGTGCCCTCAAGGATAAGTTCGCTCAGTGCACACAAGAGCGGGATGTTACAGTAATTGTGATTTTTTTATTTTTATATATAGTAGTCTTCACATACAATGGAAAGAACATAATACAATGGAAAGAAACTTATGTTCTTAATGGTGATCCACTGCCTCCAAAAAAAATATTGTTTTCCATAATGGAATAATGGGTTAGATGAATGTTCATATGATTTTTGGAGACTGTCCTATATATTCATATTGGATGTATTAGATAATTATTGAAAAGAATAAGTGGAAGCTACATTTTATTATTCAATCACATACTACAAGGAAAATTTGCTCAGTAGTGCATTCCAATAAACTTATGTTCTTTATGAATGATGGTGCAACTATAGTATGGTAAATAATGAAAGTGTTGCTTAGTAGTGCATTCCAATAAAATTATGTTCTTTATGAATGATGGTGCAACTATAGTATGGTAAATAATGAAAGTGTTCCACCATTAGCTGCTAATATATCAGGGAAATAATTTTTGGATGGAGATGGTTTGCGATGGAATTTAATATCCAATTTGACAAAGAATATTAATAAGAAATGCCCTTGATATTTTCCAATTTTAGCAATTGATAAGATCATATTTATGTGAAAAAAAATCATGTTTAATTTCTTATTCTATGACTTGATGTAACATACCCAACACCCAAATGGGTCACGTCATTGCTAAAATTACTCAATAAAATTTATGATATCGATTTAAAATGTGGAAATAATACACAACATGCCATTCAATCTCATTCAACTATCCATACTAAATAAAAATGCAAATACAACTACTCTAAATGTGCACAACAACAACTAAGTGCAGATAGGATAATTATACCTCATAATATAGATTTACATGCATCAATTCTACTCACAAGTAGCATTTAACCAAGATAGATCAGAGTAATTTCCACAACAACCATATCAAAATTTAACATGAATTAACATAGAAAACAAGAACACTTATCTTATAGATATGTAACTCGCTACAGAGGACATACATTCCTCCCAACCGTATCTTTGTTGTTCTAGTTATCAACAACCAGACATTCGAGTTGGGCATATGAATCCATAACAGATAGTGGTCCCTAAGGCTGTCTAATCCCCCCCCTCACTGACCGTCAAAACTTACAGTTGATTCCAATCCACCAACTCTCTTCCCCTCAACATGCACAACCCAAGGGATACAACCCCCCTTCACTTCTCACAATACCTTAGGAATTTCCACTCCCCTATAGGGATTCCAACACATGATGGACAATAATTCTACTTTCTGGGACCTCATGAATTTTAGAGCTGAAACATGAATTCACTCAGCAACAAAACATGTGCTTCCTTGGTGAATTTTAGGCATCATGTCACTTCTAGGTATGCAACCTAACCTATTTTTCCAAAATAATACATCTCCAAAAAACAACCAAACATGTCCACAAAAACTACCTTCAAGATCCAACACTCACAACTCTATTGTTGGCCAGAAAACTCCATGTAAAAATTGCTCTCTATCTAAAAATGTGAATGCATAATTCCAGTCTCCTACCCATACAAATTTTCTCCCTTTATCTTGCTTGCTTGAATTTCACTCTTCCCCAAGATAATTTTATTCATCCCCCATGCTCTCAATAACTATGGGATGTGGCTCTCACACCCACCCTCTTACATGAATTCAATGATTGGGATCTAGAACAATCGACAACTAATAAATAGTTCATGGTAAGTATAATTTTGAAAGAAATAAGAAATGGGTTTTGGTTTAATAGATATGGGTAACTCTCACCCTTGGACCCCTTCCATATCTTGTGGATACGTATCCCCCAATATCCATTCATGTCCATTTGCAATTGGAAATACATTTTATCCACTATATTCAATTACACCATTTACATATTACATTGTTTTGGCTCTCGACCACATATTGCATTTACAATATACATTTCTAGTTTGGGATTTGAAAATGGGTATGTTACATTCCCATCCCCCTACAAACTGCATTATCCTTAATGCACATAACCATACAGTTTACACGTTGACATATATAAAAAAATTACATCAAAATAATTTATAATTCTGCAACTTAATGACTCGCGCAACAATTCCAACCAAGAACTCTCTTTTCCCCTCGACCACATATTAGATTTACAATACACATCACTAGTTTGGGGTTTGAAAACATGGATGTTACACTTGAGCACTGCGTTCTATGGTAATCTATGCATTCTCAATTATGAATTCCAATCATTCAAAATGTTTTTGAACTCATCTAGAACATCACTACTTTCCCTGTTTGAAAATGGATTCAATTGATGATATATCGATTACTTATACATAAACAATAGATGCTTGAACTTTCAGTTCAGTTGTCATTTCATTGTATTATAAACATCAAAATCTTTTTAAAACACAATCCTTTTTTATGGTACCCTTGTACAGAAAATGACCATTAAATTCAATGCGACATGTTACCTTTATTGAATCATTAAATAAAGAAACAAATTCAAAATTTTCATTGTAGAATAAAATTTCTTGTATTCCCATCATAGAAGATGAATCATTTTATTCTCTAATTTCATATATGTAATTTCCATACTATGTATTCTCTGTACTTTCTAATGTCATCTGGCATTGTTTAAAAGTATTAATTAATTTATTTTTCTAGATATGTCATTCAATAATAGAGATGGAAATATTGAAAAAAATTAAATCAATGCTACCAATGATTATATCATGAAAAGAAAGAATATATAAATATCAAATCTTATTTAAATTAGAAAAAAAAGAGTACATTAACAAATGAAGGAGAAAAATGATAACATTTAATTATCCTAAATGTTCTTGATTCTCAACCTCAAGAACCCATCAAATTGTAAAGGTTGACTAATATCATGAAAATATCATATATTTTACATCTAATACCTACATATAACAATTATATTTCAACAAACCAAGAAACTGAAATGATCTGTTCTAATGGAGAAGCATCCACACAAAATATTTCAAGCAAGTTTAATCATATTACTTTCATAAGTCAAATACTATATTATTGAAGAATGTATTCAACATAAATGATGGAGGTCAAGATGCAATAAAAAATATGGATAGTAGATGGACTAACATTCCCAAAACAAAGGTATTATACCACTATTGTACAATACATGCTTCACTTAACAACCTATCATAAAAATGCAATTTTCAATGTGTTTTATATTTTCCTCTAATCTAACATATATATTATATTTATATTGAATGGTTAGGAACCTATTGATATCTCTTATACAAATATGAATTCACTGAAGAAAATGATGTATTAGCAGTTAATGAAGAAGAAATAGTTGAAAAAAAACATGAATAGTAGAGGTAGTTGCGATGCCCAAAAATATATCTCTCTTAGCACAACAAAGGTTTTATTAAACTATTTCACAAAGAAATATGACAATTTAATTTAATGGATAAACTTATGTTTTTATTTCTAATTCAAAGATATTCAATTTCATGATACTAATATCAAGGTGGAATGATCATCAAGAATTTGAAATTGTGTCTGTGATAACATTTCACTGCCCAACAATGTTCAACATGTTTCCACATTTTGAAATGATACAATATAGAATAGAGGATGTATCTGAACCAATCAATTGATGATGTTCACATTATAATTGTTAATGAAATACTCCAAACCACATTTATAGAGAATTAGATTCAATGCAACCAAGTTATAGAGATTCCTTTCAACAATAGTAGGAGAAAGAGATTATGTCCCTCTATACCAAATCCTTCAAAATTCAATGAAAACATACATCTTGTAGACTATGGTTTAAATAGAGATGTATCCAACAATATAATTCAAATATTTGAGAGAATATTCCCTATAAAAAATTTCATTGAGAGATAGATAAAATATCAATTATGCAAGTGTGTTATGTATGTCATTAATCATAACTTATTATCAATGTGTCTAAAGGAGTTGAAGGACCTATTTTTCATATATGCAAACAAGAATGGGGATCCCATCGTTTCTCTTGATGGAACAATATGGATTTGAGTGAACAACCCTTATTTTTGTTATTGTTGAAATAGGTTTAAGAAATGATGATATCACGAGTGAATCTGATACTACAAGTCACACATGCTCATGGTGGTCAATATAAATATAGTGGTTACGCAATTGGATTCTTGCACGATATCAATTCAATTGCTAAAATCCTTCCCCATCATATTGAATATGTAGACAATTTAATCATCATGAGAGAATCAACCGGATCCAAATACTATGACTATATTGTTAGTAGATCATGTGTAATGGATTCATTGCATTACAAAATTAAAATGGACAAATATCATTAGGATGTTTAAATTGATCTAGAGTTAGTCGTATCTCTTCCAGATCAACCAATAGATGTATTTGATAGACTCCATTATATCAACTATAACATAGATGACTTAAAACAGAATGATGTATAAATTGAAGGACTTCAAATAGATCAATTGAAATCTCATCCTTCCTCCTTTACAATGAGACTACCAAATGCACGATGAGAATTAGAAGAAATATAATTTTTTGTTCAAAAGGAATCTTCTTTTTCTAAACTAGAAATGGAATGGCCATAAATTGGGTTTTCGCCAAAAAATGAATACAACATAGGAAGTTTGTTTGACATGGATTTCCCAACATTATTCCCAAAAGGTATTGTTGATTGGTTGCAACCACACTTGGTGATTGGTTTCCTACATGAATATGCATTGCACCTACTTAAGTATTGTGATCAAAGATTTGATAAAAATCCAAGATTTTTCCATTTTATATTGAACGTGATAATTAGGCATAAAATCCAAGGAACAACTATTGTATTTGTAAAAATAAATATAGAAGATGGAGTGTTTACTACATTTGCATAAAGAACTCAATGGCTTCCCTGACACTAAATTGGTTGAATGGTTAATGTGTTTTGGAGTATTCTTTCGAGGCACAAAGGCATAATGGAATATATGTTATAGTGAGCTTACTGACATGATAAACCAATTTTATTTACCAACTTTGATCTTCACACTAAGTGCAGTCGAAACTATGTGACTAGAGTTGCATAATATTTTGTTTGATAGTCAACCCTTTACTCTAGAAAATAAACATTGATAGAGAATTAATAATTTTATCAACTATACACATATTTTCATGATGTACATGCATCATTACTTCAAAAAATTTCATGATGAAGTAATTTTAAAATACCTCCATGCTAAGGATTACTGGTACATGTATGCATTTGAAACCTTGACTTGTGATATATCAATTCAATATAATACTTTCATATTTATAGTACCTTCATATATTCACTATAAGTTTGATAAGTATGATTGAAAACACAAAGGATTGGCACATAGCCATAGCTTATTTTGGTTATAAGGTGCACCATACATGGAGAAGTTGGATTGAAAAGATGAAGCAAGAGTGAGTTCTACAAAAGAATATTTTGATAACTATGTGATAGCATGGAATCCTCGTGATATCCACTGTAAAATTATATCTATTCACCAACCTCTTAATGAATACCCTTTCTTATTGGATAGCTATGAAATATTAATTTCAAATCCTCTTCATGATTTTGAAAAATTAGCCAATTGAGTTCGATAAAATACAAGGTTTATGACCAACTAATGCTTATGTTAAAACTTTTATTCTTACATATGTTGCTACAACACCCCATGGGAACTTTGAGATGAATAAAAACTATTTATAAAAGATCAAGGAAAAAATAAATATGAATTTACACATAATGATGATAGGTTAAATGTTCATAATATAGCTCTTCTTTCAATGTGGCGTGTGTTGTGGTAGCAACAACCCCACCCTAATTTTACTATTTCTATGGACCTAATTCCTCTTATATTGAAATAGTATGGGGCCCCTCCATATTATTTTCCATGTTTTATGATCTAGTCTTAGTTTGGGATGATTTTGAAGCTTTCATGCCCATCTATATTTGATTTTAACAACTCTTTTTATCTTGAAATATTTTTCTAAAAATCAGTAGTTTTGACCTTGCTTTATCACTTGATGAAATAATGCTAAAAAATGATTTCCTCCCAATATTATCACCTCAAAAAAAAAAACTATGTCGTTTTTAAAAACATTTTCCTTCAACAATACACCTTGTGTCACTGGCTTAAATGTCTTACTGCATTGAGAAAATATTCTCCTCCATTGATATGTCACTCAAAAATATATTTATTCACAATGAAATGTGGCGCAACCCCCCCTTCCCTCCTGGGGATTTTGCAACCTCCCGGCCTTGGATCTTCAACTTCCTTGAACCGAATTGGGTCTTCGGACCTTCAACAGACCTTGAAAAATTAATACACACATGTCCCTCTGATGTTACCTGCAGGTTCGAGTTACCTGCAACTCTGCTCTCTGACACTTGGCAACACCAATTCATTAGCACTAGCCCCCGCGCTAGGATGTTTCTCCTATGTGACCACGAGTTGTGACTATGGGCCAGGTCTTCGTAACTTCGGTCTTTGAAAATATGGCAACCTCTGCCTTTGGTTCTTTTCGAAACACTTTCTTCAGAATTCGCTGATCTTTGCCACATGTCTTTCTGAATTTGGCGGTCCAACTGTACTTCGGGTTTCATGACTTCGTGAATATTTCACCCACTCCAAACTCAACTCCTCCGGACTTCTATCCCCCAGTTTTTCTAATCCTCTGCCACATGTATCCTCACAACCAATGGCTTGGATGACTTCGTGACTTCATGACTTCAGTGATCCCGCTTCTCAAACACTTTAAACACTCTAAACTACAAAGTGAAAAAATGATTCACAGCTAATCCTCCATGCAAATTTCCCTAGATCTGGCGATCTAGAATGATCTCGGTCCCTTCTAGATGGATCTCATTCGTTAACCTCGGGAAACCTTAAAGGACTTCTCCCTTTGAATATTTCTCTCTGCTCTTCCTCCCGAGGTTGTTCTTTCTTGAACTTGTGCCTCCTTAGAATGATCTCTTCGACACTTAGTCTAATTCCATCCTATGCACGCCTTGCAATAGGTCCTCCTCCACAACTTAGCTTCTCTGTGGATGAATTTTTCTACTCCTCTTAATATTCTAAGCCAAAAGACTCTGTCACGCACTCCTTGCGAACAATATGCACTCTCTGCATGCAAAGATCCAAGTTACCCTTCTTGGACTTGCTTCTCCCCAACACTTTTAACTTCTTAGAATGATTTCCTTGATAATTAGCCAAGTATTGACTCTTCACACGTTTGTGACAAATTTCCTTCAATCTTGACTCTTGAAGGATTACTGTGCACCCCTTGCAACAGTCCTTCCACACTCTATTGTTCCATCTGAACAATATGCCTTCGAGTGCCTTCGGTCTACGAACACCTTCAAACTATCTCCTCTAAAATTTCTGAGTCAAAGCGAACTCTGTCACGCACACCTTGCAGACATTATGCACTCTTTGCGCATATAAAGTTCACATTATCTCTTCTAAGCTTATGAGTCTAAATAGACTCTGTCAACGCACACCTTGCAGACACTATGCACACTTGTACTTTCTCATTGAAGAGGAGCAATTGCAACTTATATAAATATTCACAGATCCATACATTCAACCATGTAAATGCATTCATAAAAACAAGAATGAGTGAATAACAGAGAATTACAAGTAAACATAAATCCTACCATTCATTAATTCAGATAGACACAGTAGCTGTTACACCAGACATTTGGAACAATGATTATCTGTTATATTCATTCAACTGAAAATATACATGTGTTTATACACTCTGATAAGCTTCAACAACTCTTAGCTACAATGGAAACAACTATCAATAGCTAGAATGCTAATAACTTCAGCAGCCTCTTCTCGGAAACAAAACAAAGATTTATACAAGAGGGGCCCTTCGAGCCTTTCCCTCCAACTACTCTAGAGCTATCCTATCGAAATAAAATCATTCAACTACTTAGGATTTATTACAATAAATATCCGTGACAAACAAATAAGATCAAGCACATCGAATCTGCAATGGACATAACTTCATTAAAAGAAAATACATCCTCCAATGATCTCATGCGATCGTTCAGCTCCAAAAAATTAAATATGCTCATAAATTTGAATCCCTTCAAAGCATTTACGTGATCCACCTTCTTTAATTGAAAATTATTTCTTCAAAATGCACGCTAGGTGCTTAGCTATCCTCCACTCGTGCTTTGCTGGAGATGCTCCTGCATCATAGTCCTCTAGCTGAAAAATTCATGGACTCTTGTCCATGAACTCCTGCACTAACTTTACATGCTTCTAGATATTCTCTTCATTTACCCAACTGACATCTTCTATTGGGTGCCCTTTCCATTTTTACTAAATAATCAAAATATGGTTTTCTCCTGGTCTTCTTACCAATTCGTCGATCTACGATATTTTCCATTTGTGGCTTCTCTGCTACAGGCATATGATCTTTCCACTGAATCTCTTTCTGATCTTCTGATCCTCTGGTTCCATCTTCCCTGTAAGGATACATGTCTACAATGTTGAATATGGGTAATATACCCACATCCTCTGACAACTCTATCTCATAAGCATTCTCATCAAATTTTCTTAGGATCTTTCACGGTCCTATCTTCTTCAACTTTAGTTTATTATATGTTACTCATGGGAACCTCTCCTTTCTGAGATGTGATAGAACTTGAGCTCCCACTTCAAATTAAAGTTTCCTCCTATGTTGATCAACTATGTGTTTATATTCTTTGTTTCTTCTCTGCAACTGCTCTTTGATTTGATTATGAAGCTCCTGCATTTCTACAGTGAAGTCTTCGGCTCCAACACTTCTGAATTCACTCTACTTCAGATCTCTTAACTCTAACACTCCCCTTGGATTCATGACATATACTATCTGAAATGGGCTCTTTCTGGTACTTCTGTTTATTGAGTCATTGTATGAAAACTATGCTTGTGCTAGAATTTGATCCCACTGACTATGATGTTCAGTGACCAAAATTCTCAACAAATATCCTAAACTCTAGTTCACCACCTCAGTCTGTCCATCCGTTTGAGGGTGATATGTAGAACTAAAGGGCAGTTATGTTCCTAGATTCTTCCACAATGTTCTCCATAAATGACCAACAAATTTGGTATCTATTTTTGAAACAATACTCATGAGAAACCCATGAAGTCTCACAACTTCCTTGAAAAACAAGTTAGCAACATGTGTTGCATCACTGGTCTTCTGGCATGGGATAAAGTGTGCCATCTTTGAAAATCTATCAACTACCACAAATATGGAATCACTTCCCCTTTGTTTCCTTGACAATCCCAACACGAAATCCATGTTTATTGCATCCCAAGGCCTCTCTGGAATAGGCAATGGTTGATACAACCTAGTATTCTATCTCTTTCCCTTTACATATTGGAAAATTTGATGCAACCCCCCCCCTACCCTCCTGGGGTTCTGCGACCTCCCAGTATAGGATCTTCCAATATGTTGAGTTGAATTGACTCTTCGGGCCTTTTCTAGACTCCTATTAATCTTACACAGGCCCCCCTTCCTTCTGTGTGCAGGTTTTGACAGACCTGCGAGCTATTCCTGCGCGCTTCCAAAACATTGAGTTTTGGGTGCTAGCCCTTTTTCCATTATCCCCTTCCTTCATATGGCCCTGGGATATGACCTCATGGAAATATGTGATTGCGGGCTTGTCCAAGGGTGGTTTTAGACCAACCCACTTTTCACCCCACAATTCACTACAAAACGCCATGTATGCCCTTGGCAATACCGTGGTTCCAATTGTGGCCCGCTCAAGGAAAATTAATGTCTGATCATGTCTTGGCCCCGCAATCCTTCCTGACCATCGATATCTTTCTTTCCAAAATGATCCATGATCAATGATTTCTATCTACCTTCCTTTCCTTCCTTCTTTCCTCCTTCCATGAACGATCCCAAATCTCCACGATCCGTCGACACGTAGATCCCTCTTGAATCAACGGGTACGATTGATTCTGGATTTCCAGCTTTCGGGAGTTTCAACTCTCAAATATCGCTTCCCCTTTAGTAGCTATCTTCCAGAGTGGAATATATGCTAACACCTATCACTACAGATGTGCTGCTACGATTTCCTTTGCGAGTCCGACCTTCAGGATTTTCAATTCTCAAATTTTTGTTTCTTCGAGAGTGATTTTCCTAGGAATGGTAGATCATCTGGCACGCATCCCCTTCAATCAATGGTTATGCTCCCTCTTCGGGACTTTGTCCTCCTCGACCGAATCAATGATCCTTCGACCTCCTCATCGATCAACGATTGATATCTTCTTCGGGACTTCGTCGCTTTTACCCTCTGCTTTCCTCTGGAGTGCTCCGTACCTGGAGTTGTAGATCTAGCGCCATGCGTCCACTTTCAAATCAACGACTATCATCCTCTTCGAGACTTCCACGACCTCAAATCTCAAAATTCTCCTTCACTTTTCTCCTGGAGTTCACGATCTTTCGTCACGTACCCTTCTGGATCTGACGATCTATATTTTGTTCGGCCCTTTGGCTCTTCTTTGCTTTCTTTCCTCCGAATTCTTTCACCTAGAGTTAACTATCTGTTGACACGTACCCTCATGCATGATCAACGTTCATAAGTGGCTTCAACACTTTGGGCTTTGGGAGTTTCAGACTCCTATGCACTCATTTCTCCCAGAGTGATTTCACTCGAAAACTCAGATCTTTCGCCACCTGTCACCTGGGATGATGGACGATCCCTATTCACTTTGGGACTTCGGGACTTTGACAAGTCCACTCTCCTGTGCACACAAGGGTTAAGTCTTGTGCACTTATCTCCAGATCCAATGCTTGTTGTTCCTTCACACTCAAATCCAACGTATGGGATCTGTTCTTCTCCTCTACACTTTCTTTATTTGCTAGATGTTTATCTGACGGTCCAGACTCCTCCCCACAATCGATTTGATAGTTTTTGTCACTCCTCCTCCTGATATTTTGACTTCTCCCGACTTAGAATATTTTCTAAGTGTTCAAAGGCTTCAACCTTTGAAATTTTTGCTACGAACCCGACTATCTTGGGTCTCATCTTCACTTCTGAAAGAGTTGCCTCTTCTAAGCTTTTGGACTTAGAAAACTTTCATCTCCCACGCACTCCTTGCATTATCTCTTATGAGCTTGATCCTTAGAGGATTTTATTTTCCCACGTACTCCTTGTGTTTCTGAGATTTCGTCAAACTCAAATCCGAAGGATTTCTTGAAAATAAATTCTTCTCTCCCTCATGGCGTTCCTCCTGCTCAATGCACACCTTGCAGAGCTCTACAGAGTTCTCAGTGACTCTGTCTCTCTATGCTACTTCTGCATAGTTTCCCCTATAAGCTATTCAATAACCTTGAGTTTCCTCTTTATATTGTTATCACTCTGGTGTGCCCTCCTGGCACGTTCTTTCTGACTCCACAAAGTTCAGATGCTCACTCCTTGCGCTGGCTATAGAACCTCCAACGTTCTGTTGTGCACTCCTTGCACAACCTAAATAACCCAAAGCGATATTATAAACTCAATCCAAAGATATATAAATCTATCTTCTTACTGCAGATGAAGCCTATCATACATCTACAACATATATTAACACACAGATAACATTCATAGAATACAGATAATTCATAAACACATCATGTGCAGGAAAAACTGCTTTTCTTTGTATTAAGATGAATGTCTGTTTACAAATGTGTACATAGAGTGGACTACAACAGAGTCTCGGTTCCTTCTCTCCTACTCCTATTCCCGAGCTTCCGAGCTTCTCAGTTTCTCCTCTCACTATCCTCCTACTCCTAATTCTCATAATGAAATCTGATACAAGATTTCCTTACAAAAGAGGGCTCTATGAGCTTATCCTCTCCACCTAACCTCATCTATTACATTGAAGTTTCATAAATGGCCATCTAGTCTGAATTGAACCTAGATCCATCAACCTGTCAACCATTAAAGGCGAACTTACCTTCTGCTTGTACAAAGACATGGCTTGGTATTCACTCAACCTTACAGCATGAATCCGTATGGGATTATATTTCAAATTTAAAAATGTAAGGGTCAAGGCCTCTTCCTCTCTGAAATGCACGCTAATGTTCTGGAATGTTGGCACGTTGCTGAGGTGGAGCGATGCTCCTGCATCAAAATATTACATCTGTTCACAAACTTCTTCACCTCTGCCCTCATACCTGGCCAATAGTACGAACTGTTCAATTGTGCAAATGTTTTTTCATGGCCGAAATGTCCGGCTAGACCTCCATTATGCTTTTACTTCAACAAATTATCTCTCATCGAACAATTTGGTATGCACAACTAGCACCCCTTAAATAACAACCCATATTGAATCAGGTACCCTGTCCACTAGCTTCTGTCTCTAAGCACATGATTCACACATTCTTCATATGCCTCTTTGAAATCTGGATCATCACAATACATTTCCTTAAGGTGTTCAAACCCTAAGGTTTTCACTTGAAATTCCTGCAGAATCAAACATCTCCTACTCAATGCTTCAACAACCTTGTTATCATTACCATAAATGTGTTTAATGACAAAAGTGAATTTTTTCATAAACTATATACACTTAGCATGTCTCTGGTTTAATTTCTCCTGTCTGGTTATGAATTGTAAAGCCTGATTATCACTATACAAAACAAACTCTTTTGGAACAAGATAGTGCCTCCATTTCTTCAAGGCTTGAATTATGGCATAAAAATATTTATCATGAGTACTTTTTCTTAGTATCGTTCAAATTCTCGCTGAAATATGCAACATGAATATTATCTTGGCTTAAGACTGCTCTAATTTCAACTCCACTCGCATCACATCTTACTTGAAACATCTTCCCGAAATCTGGCAAGACCAGAATCAGTTGTTCTGTTATCTTCTCCTTCAATATATTAAATCTTTTCTCAACCTCTTCTGTACATTTGAAAGACTTGTGTCTTTCTTCACCGTATCCATCATCTGTGCGCTAATCTCACTGAAATTTCTAATGGACTTTCGAGAAACTTGCTAATTCATGGAAGCTTCTCACCTTAAATTTACTCCTTGGTGACAACCATTCTTTGATTGCTTTCACCTTCTTCGGATCCATATTCAATTAATTCAAAGAGATCACAAAACCCAAGTAAATGAGTTTTGTCTTCATAAAAGAGGATTTCTTTAAGTTTATCAGCAACTTCTCCCATTGCAACCTCCTCATCACTAATGTTAAGTGCCTCAGATGCTCTTCTTCAATTTTACAGAAGACCAGTATATCATCCAGATATACGATCACAAACTTACCAATAAAATATTTCAAAACTTCATTCATCAACCTCATAAAAGTACTCAGGGCATTCGTTAATCCAAACAGAATAACAATCCATTCATACAATCCCTCATTTGTCTTGAAGGCTGTTTTCCACTCATCACCTTCTCTCATCCTTGTTTGGCGATATCCATTTTCAAATCTATCTTTGAAAAATAGTTCACTTCACTTAAGAAATCCATTAAGTCATCCATGCTTGGAAATGGAAATTTGTACCTAATGGTGATCTTGTTGATGGTTCTTGAGTCCGTAGACATTCTCCATATTCCATCCTTCTTCGGACTCAACACAGTAGGTACTACGCATGGACTCAATCTTTCTCTAGCCAAACCTTTGTCTAACAAATCCTGGACTTGTCTCTTTACCTCCTCATTCTCTCGACGTGTCAATCTATACGCTGCTTTGTTTGGCATAATTGATCCTAGTATGAAGTCAATGTAATGAATAATACTCCTGATAGGTGGAAATTAGCTTGGCAACTCATCCACTACTATATCAACAAAATTCTCCAACAACTCTTGAACTTCCTCACACAGATCCTCCATAGAATTACTTGTAAGGATAACTTTTGGCTTCCTCACTACAACGAACTGCATCTCCTGTTCCTTCTTAACTTCACTCAAGAGTTCCTTCCCACTCATGAGAAGTATTCTTATGCTGGCTTCCTCCTTCACTTTCTTTTCCTCAATTGGCAACAACATGTGTGTCCTACCATTCTTCTCCAAAGTATACATATTATTTCTCCCATCATGAATGACATTCATTTCATACTTCCATGGTATTCCCAACAAAACATGACATACATCCATGGGAATCACATCACACAAAATCTCATCTCTATATCCTCCTATTTTAAATTCAACAAGACATTGTTTAGTTACCGTTACCTGATGACCTTTATGAAGACATGAGACTTTATATGGTGTCAGATGTCCAGTTGTCTCCATATCCAATTTCTCTACCATCTCCATGGAGACTAAATTATTAGTGCCCCCACTGTCAACTATCACCTTGCATACTATGTCTTTAGTCTTGCAAGCTATCCTGAACAAACTATTCCTTTGCACTAGATTTTCAACCTTTGGCTCTGGTTTTAAGATAACCGTCTTCATCATCAAATATCTCCCATATTCTGTGTATTCTTCTTCAACATTTCACTTATGCTCTTCCGAAATGTGATCTTCACATCCTTCTTTCTTCCTCTCGGAGCATTCCCAATACACGTGTCCTATCTTTCCACATGCATAACACTTCACTTCTCCTCCTCTTCCTTGAGGAAAAGAGTTTCTACCACCACTCTATCTCCCTCGGGAAATTCCTCCTATTTCAGAGTGACTATGTGGTTTCTCAGTCTCACCTTTGGGCTTATGTGCCTTGTCATGGGCAATTCCCTTGCCTCTGTTTAAGCTTCTACCTCTACTTCACTGACTCTGATTTCTGGCCAACTTCTCCTCTGCTTTCAGTGTAATCTAATAAGCGTCCTCCACTATCCTTACTGTCATCATGCTAATTTCGTCCTGGATTTCATATATCAGGCCGTTTATATATCTGGCAACTTTTTCCTCATCTCTCTCTTGTTGTCCAACCCTGATGTTTGGTCTATAGAACTCTTCTGTGTACTCTTTGATTGTCATTCCTTTCTGTCTCAGGTTATGCAATCCGCTGAGCAGATTTATCTGATAGTCCTTGGGTATGAATTTATCCTTTAGCTTGGCTACCATTCTATCCCAACTCTTAATATTTTGTTGGCATTTTCTTCTCCTATTAGCTTGTTGTTCATCCCACCACAACGCTGCATGTCCATTTAACCTGGTTACCATGTGCTTCATATTTTTCTCCTCATTGACATATTCATAGTCGAAATACTTTTCCATTGCTCATATCTAATCAAACAATTATTCAATGTCCAAATTACCTTCATACATTGGGATGTCTATGTTTTCTCTAGCTCCCAACTTGACAACCACTTTCAACAAGCGTTCTTCCGGAGCATCCTCTGCTACAACTTCTTGAACTTCCACTTCTTCATTCTCTGCATCACTGACGTCTCCATCGTCAGGTGCTCTCCTTTGCGTTGTTTCCATGACATGCAATCTTTCATGCAGTTCTCTCATTTCCCTTTCCATAGCTCTATTTTCTACAAGTGGCTCTTCATGTCTCCTAAGTGACATTGTGTTGATGTATCTGATACCACTCGATGATATCAACCTACTTCTTTGTCTCCTTTTCCTACAGAAATCGATTTTTTTGGCTTTGATACCACTTGGCACAGCCCCCCCTTCCCTCCTAGGGATTTTGCGACCTCCCAGCCTTGGATCTTCAACTTCCTTGAATCAAATTAGCTCTTCAGGCCTTCAATAGACCTTGAACAATTAATACACACAGGTCCCTTTGATGTTACCTGCAGGTTCGAGTTACCCATAATTCTTCTCTTTGGCACTTGGAAACACCAATTCGTGAGCACTAGCCCCCGTGCTAGGATCTTTCTCCTATGTGACCATGAGTTGTGACCATGGTTCAACTCTTCATAACTTAGGGCTTCATAAATATGGCGACCTCCACCTTTGGTTCTTTCCAAAACACTTTCCTCTAAATTCATGGATCTCTTCCACGTGTCTTCCAAGATCTAATGGTCCAGATGTACTTCAAGTTTCACAACTTTGCAAATATTTCACCCACTCCACACTCAAATCCTCCAGACCTCTATCTCCCATATTTCTAATCCATTTCCACATGTCTCCTCGTAGCCAATGGCTTGGATCACTTCACGAATTCACAACTTTGGTGATCCTGCTTCTCAAATACTTTAAACACTCCAAACTACGAAGTGATGAAATGAGTCACGACTAATCCTCCGTGCAACTTTCCCCAGATCTGATGGTCTGGAATGATCTCAGTCCCTCCTAGATGGATCTCATTCGTTAACCTAGAGAAACCTTAAAGGACTCCTCCCTTTGAATATTTCTCATCGCTCTTCCTCCTAAGATTGTTCTTTCTCAAACTTGTGCCTCCTTAGAATGCTCTCTTCGACACTTAGTTGAATTCTAGCCTATGCACGCCTTGCAACAGGCCTCCTCCACAACTTATCTTCTATGTGGATGAATTTCGTTACTCCTCCCGAGCTTCTGATCCAAAAGACTCTATCACACACTCCTTGCAGACACTATGCACTCTCTGCATGCAAAGCTCCAACTTACCCTCCTTATACTTTCTTCTCCCCAACACTCTGAACTTCTCAGAACAGTTTCCTCGATACTCAACCCAGTATCGACTTGGCACACGTTCATGACAAATCTCCTTCAATCTTGACTCTTGAAGGATGATTGTGCACCCCTTGCAAAAATCCTTCCACACTCTATTGTTCCCTCTGAACAATATGCCTCCGAGTGCATTCGATCTACGGACACCTTCAAACTATATCCCCTAAACTTTCCTAGTCAAAGTGGACTCTGTCACGCACACCTTGTGGACACTATGCACTCTTTGCACATATAAAGTTCACGTTATCTCTTCTGAGCTTATGAGTCGAAATAGACTCTGTCAACGCACACCTTGCAGACACTATGCACACTTGCACTTGCTCGTTGAAGAGGAACAATTGAAACTTATCTAAATATTCACATATTCATACATTCAACCATGTAAATTCATTCATAAACACAAGAATGAGTGAATAACAAAGAATTACAAGTAAACAAAAAGCCTACCATTCATTCATTCATTCAGATAGACACAATAACCGTTACACTAGAAATTTGGAACAATGCTTGTCTATTATATCCATTCAACTAAAAATATACATGTGTTTATACACTTTGATAATAATCAACAACTCTTAGCTACAATGGAAACAACTATCAATAGCTAGAATGCCAATAACTTCAACAACCTCTTATGGGAAACAAAACAAAGCTTTATACAAGAGGGGCTCTTCAATCCTTTCCCTCCAACTACTCTAGATCTATCCTATCGAAATAAAAACATCCAACTACTTAGGATTTATTACAATAAATATCTGTGACAGATAGATAAGATCAAGCACATCGAATCTGTACTGCATGGATCTTCATTAAAAGAAAATACATCCTCCAATGATCTCATGCGATCATCCAACTCCAAAACATTAAATATGCTCATAAATTTCAATCCCTTCAAAGAATTTGCGTGATACTCCTTCTTTAATTCAAAATTATTTCTTCAAAATGCATGCTAGGCGCTTAGCTTTCCTCCACTCATGCTTTGCTGGTGATGCTCCTGCATCAAAACATCACTAAACAAATATTTTTCCTTAGCAACTATAGTGACACCTCGCTCCAAGAAAATGTTTCTTCATCGATACTTCACCCAAAAAAAATATTTATGCATTGCCATAACATTCCCCATAATATTTGTATGTTATTTAAGAATAAATTTGACCATGGACAAATCCCATCCCATTCTATGTAGGTCCTTCATCCTTCTTCTCCCTCTTTCCCCTCTTCATTCAAAATGACAAAGATTTCCCCATTTATTTGATTTTCAATATCCTCAAATAGTATAAAATATCCCATTCCTTTCCCCCAAATTTGAAATGAGGGTATCTCCCTGAAAAAACCCGAGAACACAAAAATCTCCCAATGAAAACACCTTGTTGACCTCCTACCTCTCTCCCTCTTTTAAAACAAAGGTTTCCCTATGAACCATAGATGACAACATACACATGAGGATGGAAACCAATATTATTAAAAAAACATAATTGATGACACAAGGATGCCTCATGAGCCATGGATATAGAGTACCTTTTTAAGTTTTCTCAACAAAGCCTAAAATTTAAATAAAGAATAAAGGGGGAATCATCGGCCATTTATTGAAGCTCATTCTAGTTTTTTTTAAGTCACTAGTTACCGTGCCCAATTCACCCACAATTCATAGATAGGAAATACCCTAGAATACATTTCCTTTACTTTAAATTTGTGGTTTTCAAAATGATAACCATGCTAAAGTTTTTTTTTTTTTTACATGGGTGAATCAAAGGAACCATCATGGCTACTAACCAAAGGAGGATATGAAAGGGTCTTGTTATTGAAATCACCTCCCATAGGGAAGAATATAAGAAGTGGGAACTATTTCTCCATTCCCCATTTATGATAATACTCGTTGCATCATCAATAAGGATATGTCCTATAATTAGACATAAATATACAAAATGTTCCAAAATGAGTCTTACCCTGAATTACCAGAAGGGTCCAGGATTTGGGAATTTTCCATAATATCAAATGTTCCAATATTCACAATATAGCTGCACATGTAGCTATGTTTCCATGTTCCAAGGACATTTCTTGGATTATCTAACACACTGATGTGGATAACAAACCGATAAACGATACCTAGGGAAGATAAAATTTTGCCTTCAATCCTCAGAACATGTTACAAACTCCCCAACAAAGAAATGGATCTCACTAAATATTGGATGCATCACTTTCCTTTTGATTCCAGATATTTTATGAGGAAATGGTGGATCCAGGATAAGAATTTCAAGAGCAAGAAATCCAATTATTACCCCACAAAGATGTTGAGGACCCCATATCTGTATGTAGAAGATATTCTTTGCATGCTATATGGAAAATTTGGTGCCCACAAGTTCAAGGTGTAATGCGCCCCTCTCATCCAATTTATCACAACCAATGGACATTTTCAACTAGGTAGATATCCTCTTTTCTACCCTTGAAGAAACTGTGTCAACTAGGTATATATCCTCTTTGCTACCCTTGGGAAGCATCCAAGTTTCCATATCTATTCTTATTTATTGGATATGGTATGCATGGTACATGACTTCCAAGACATGGGATGTAAATGGAAATCAAGTGATCCTTTGATTCATGTCTATTTTCAATATTTATGGGAGCACATATATCACATACATTATCACAATATATGTAAAAAATTTCTCATTCCCATGTATGAGTTATCATTCTATGCTCTAGAATCCTACATGTCAACGAAGGAAATGGTTTCAGTTGGAAAAGTAGGAGATTGGTTTGTAATGTAAAATGGAACATACATCAATATCTATGGTGCAACCAAAGCCCCTACTTTATTTCCTAATTTTTTCCTTAACAAGCTAGTCTTGCAAGAAGTGGCATATCAAACTTTGGTGAATGGAGTTGGGTATGCTCTCACTAGAGAAAAATAATTAAGTTGGCCACCAATTCCATTCTGTCTAGGCTCCTTTAGTTTCAAGGAATTTAAGGAAGTGTAGGAGGAATCTGATACCCTGGAAACATTCCACTTTGGGGAGGAAATATT